>VZRH01001941.1:180030-228673 GCA_013397555.1 Urocynchramus pylzowi | reverse complement strand
AAAAAAAAAAAAAGGTTTTGTTCCTTTATTTTACTGAAGAAGTGAAATTTTGCAACTTTTATCAACTTTTATCTTTGTAGTTCCAGTTTTACAGCAGCTATCACATTCTGTTCATTGTATCTGTCTGTCTGTCTGTCTGCCTCCAGCTCCATTTCTCATACCCTTCAGGCCTGCTTACTTTGGAGGTCATGGCTGCTTTTGGTGTGCCAGCACACTCCTGCTTGGTGCAGCTGCCGAGCGGGGCCACTTCCCAAGGGGCTCCCACCGAGGGTCCTGCTGAGCCTGGGCTCCTGCAGGGTGTTGGGAATGGGTTAGCATCACCACAGCAGGGAGTGTGTGCTGCATCAGACCCGTGCACAGAGCAACTGGGGATGCTAATTAACAGCCCCACATGCTCATGCTCATTTTGGGCAGAATGCAGGTTGTTTTCTACATCATGGGTTCATGTTGCCAGGGGCACAGCATTTATATTTACCAGTAAGCTCTATGGGAGGCAGATGTTTTGGCGTCTTCAAGGGAGAATGTTACAGAACTAATTCCAGAAGTTTTTATTGTTTCTGTGCTCTTATTCTTATGTCAATATAAAGTCCCTAAAAGACACTTAAAAAACCAAATTCTCTAACTTTGCATCTAGTGCTAAAGCATTCACATAGTAACTTGATTTTACTTCACGTTGATATTCTGCTATAACACAGACAAAGCAGAGGAGACTACATGGAAGTCATGCTGTTGTTACTCGTAACTTCTCTGTGCCAGGAGCTGCTGCCTGGTTCCAGCTGATGTTGCATTTGTCCTCCAGCCCTGGGCCATGTGGGAAGAAGGGTCCGTGGGTCTTGCTGAGGACCTGCACACAGGTTGCAGCAGCAGCTACTCACAGCCAGGATACTCTCACTCCTTAGCAGCCTCTTGCCAGCTGATTCTTAACTCTTCTGTAAGCATTTCCTTAGGTACTCTGGGGTCTTGATTCTCCACATAACACATAAATTGCTTAGGAAGCTTATTGCCCCACACACCAATACACAGAGGCTGTAGCCACTTAATGCCCTTCAGAAGGGTTGATTTGCAATATTTGGGGTGGTCAGAACATAAACACAACCATATTTATTTTTCTGAATGTTTTGCTTGTGGGTGGATGTCAGGTCTAAGAAACTGTTTGTTGTATAATCACACCCACTGTCATCCTGCAGGAATTTGAACAAGTGACCAAGAAGGAAATTCCAGATTTGCTGCCAGTCTACCCAGCCATCCATTCACTCTTCCAATGCTCTCCTTATTTCTACTTCTTCCATATTTATGAACAATCTAAGTCCTTCATATTCACTTTTGGGTGTTTTTGTTTCACTTTAGACTTCAAGTTTTTAAGAATGTGGAGAGATTTGTTTCTGCTTCTCTTCAAGCAGACCCTTATCTGCCCAGGTGACTCATATGGTATTTACTTAAATGAACCCTACATGGTTTCTAATGAGCTGGGGGAGGAAGGAGGTGTTCATACAGAGAGAGAAGTACCAGAATTCAGGACAATGAAATATTTACTTTGTGGGGATGAAAAACCAACCCTGCTTTTGGGAATAGCTTGCTTTTAGTGCCCTGCTTTTTGAAAGCACAGTTATTAGAAATAGCAGCAGCTTCAGAGGAAGGTTGTACCCCTTATTGCTCTACCTGGTGCACTTCAGCAGGAATGTTATTCAGCCCTATCTTCTTTAAAACTGGTTTGTTCAGTTAACTATTCTTTACCAGTGAGAAATGAAAACACGCATTCCATTAGTTACATGTATGGGGCTCCCAGTGTGAGCAAAGCCACATCTGACACTGTTTCCACAGCACTGCTGTTTCCACCACACCCACTGCTTGGAAGAACCTAATCCTGCTGCAAATATGTCACCCCACTCACACCACCTAACCAGTGCAGGGCATGGGAAAAGGACTGCTGTACTTCACCTGAGCTTTCACTGTTATTAACAATAACAATTATAAGGGAAAGACTCTACTCTTTCCCTGTTGTCTCTACAAAAATTACTTCAGTGATTAATTTTTAGCTGTGGTTCTGTGTGTTTTAGTGTGGTTCTGCAGCTCTGTCAGTGTGTTGTTTGCCATGTGTTGAAGGTATCATTGCACTTAAATCCACCCCACTGAGTGCACAGCACCACAGTGCAGCTGCTTTTCTCCTCTGGTTTCTTGAATTAGTTATTTCCTTCTCTTTTACACCAAATATGTTGGCAATGGCATGCATATCTTAATCTAGCAAATTAATTAATGTAATTTATTTTCCTCTGTAATGTTTACACTTTTAATTAATGATAATTAAATGATTAATGTAAATGTGTGTATGAATCACTTTGAAATCTGATGAAAGAATGCCAAGTTCCCAGGTTGGGTCAGATGGAAATTGTGGTAGACAGGCCAAACTCTGGGAGAGCACTTGCTAAGTGTATTCTCTCTGTTATTTTCTGCTGGTACTGCTAGTCCTTCACTACTTTTGGTAGTGTTTGACTACCAAGACTCCAGGAACTTACGTGTCTGTGAATCAATGGCAATTCAACACGTTTTCTCTAAATACTTTGTTTAGAAAGACGGGACAAAATAATTGTCTCAATTTTTTCCCCTTGGTATTTGTTGAGGACATACACAGAAAGAGCAAGCAAAGGGTAATATTTCTCAACAGGCACTTAAATTCTTTGAGAGCAAGTTCTCCCCGCTACAAACAGCGGGTGTACCTTACAGCATAGAAAAAACAGTTTCTTAAATGTCGTACAGCCTCAGTGTCCCTTGAAGAATCTAAATTCTCTCAGAATACGCCCCATGTAAAAAGAGAGTCAACAAATATTTAATTTTGTCTGAGTCACTGCTTCTTGAGCTACAAAACGTGTACCTAAGGTATGACGGCCTGAATCTGCCTGCCTGAAGTGATGGGGAAAGCAGAATGGAGTAGTGAGCTTCAGCTGGAGAAGGGCGTGTTCTCAGTGCCAGGAAACGTGCATCCTCCTGGGCTCCGGCGGCGGAAGGAGGGCGCGGGGCAGAGCCGGGAGCCAGCACGGCCCGCAGGGTCCGGCTGGGCGGGGGAACGCTCCCAGGGTGCCGGGCTGGGCTGCTGCACTCCCGCTGTCACCCATCAGTCATGGCACAGTGGGACAGGACATCTAGAGATGGGACTGGGACATGGTGAAGTGCCAGGGAACAGAATGATGCTGAGATGTGTGTTTGGCTGCAGTTTATTAGAAAAATAAATACATTGATGAAAAACAACTTAGGACCATGTCCCTGGATTTTGACAAATAAGCAATAGGTTTTTTCTCTCTAAGCAAAATTGAGGAAACACAAACTTTAGTTTCACAGTTTTCTTGCGGTATCTTTGAATATGTTTCACATAGTCAAGAATCGAAAATAGTTTTAAAATGTTGATTTCAAAATGACAATACAGAAAATGTTTTATTCTGAAAACTGATGAAATCTGGGGTTTGCTAGTTTTCAGACAAATTTGGTTAAGATTTTCTTAAGATAATTGCCAAAATCTTAATATATAAGTGTTTTCAAAATCACTTTATTCGGAACAATATTTTAAAAAATTAATAACCCGCAGTTAGCTCTATCTGGTAATAGCAGAAGGTTATTCTTTTGTATGTAAGCTTCACAATTTCCAATGCTTTATACAATGTTTCAGGTTATCTATCTACCTGTGTCTGTGTGTCTTGTTTCTTGCAGAAAGTGTTCATATTTTCTGGAAGTTTTCGGATGAATTTGGATCCTTATGGGCAGTGGAATGATGAAGAAATATGGAAAGTTGCAGAGGAGGTAAAGCTGTTCAGTGTTATTTGTCTCCCTCTGGTGATGTGGTTACAGCAGGGTGCAGTGTAGGTCTAATGATTGTCATATTTCACATTTATGTAGAATCTTAGGAAACAAGTGCAGGGGAAAGGTCATGCTGTGCTACAAACCCTATCTATCTATTATGTTTTATACAAGTAGTTATTTCAATTCTCAGGCCAATGGGAAGCCAGCTGAGAGGAGCTCTCTCTGACAAGGCATTCAGGCTTTTGTTCTACTTTTGTTCTTCATGTGTCATGCAGCTTCCTCTGCCATGGAAAATAAGAGTCATGGGATGTTAGAATTTCGAACCTGAAGGCTGTCATCTAATATTTTGTTGAGGTTTCAACAGCATTTTTTTTTCCCCAATTCCCAAGCGTAGGGGCCAGGTTCTGTTTCCATGTTGCACTGGTGCCACACACTGCAGTTGTCAGGTGCCACCTCTTGGCTCTGACAGTGCTTCATGGGTTGCAGAGGTGTCCGCAATGCCCAGGGAAAGTCAGGTGAGCATTACAGGAGGGAAAGGGCTGCAGCCTAGAAAGTGGATACCTTTTCCCAAGGTACAGATGACCTAATTAATACAGACCTAACCATACATAGGTGCCACTTTCCTTCATTACAAGTCTCAAGTATCAAAAAATGCTACAGGTGTGGGATTTAATAGGAAAGCTTCCTCCTTTCCCATCGAGGAGGTTAACTCTGTCTCTGCTTGCTTTCTTGGGTTTTTCTAATTTCTTCCCTATGTTTGGAAAAGAGGAAAGTAGACACGTTCTGTGAGTAATGTCAAATGAAAAGAGTACTGTCAAATGAAAATATCATGACATTTTTGTTTAGATGGTGTGACAGCAGCTTTTCAGACAGTCCTAGCGGAGGCAACAACATGCTCAGTGCTGTTTCTGTGCTTCTCTGAGGCTCAGGAAAAAATTTAGTGTGGATTAATATCCTCTTTCTTGAAGAAGATAAGCTCTCCTGCTTTGGAGGATTGTTTCCAGTGTGTGTTTGAATTGAGCTTGGGATTTTAAAGAGCTAAACCTCTTTTACAATGGCGTGAAAAAAAAATTATTTTGAAGTGTTTATCATTAAGGAGTTGGGCAAATCTGTATTTGATACTGAGGTTTTCATTGCACAGGCAAGAATGCAAAGCAAATAGAAGAAGAAAGAGCTGTAATGCTTTTTACTAGGAGTGATTGGATTGTTTGCCAAGTTCATGCTCTTGAAGTCTGGCTCGGCAGTGAGTCAGTGTAACTTTGGGAGCACAGCACAGAAATGAGCTGTCAGCTTATTCCAGACCATCTTGACTGCTGAGGATTTAGAGGATCCTCCTGAGATCAGCATCAGCTTTTTACACTCCTTGCAATCAAGTGCAGAGAACAAGGCCTTGTCTGATGTTGCTTTTTTTTATTGCCCCCATATTTCAGCACCTGAACCTGTCAGACTTGTGTTGACTTGAGAGCTTAAGTCTTACTCCTCCAGTCAGCTGTCTGAACCCTATGGGTACATGGAGAGACCTTGTGCAGTTTTAAGAAGAAAGGACCTTTCCATCCACTGAATGCAAAATTGCATTAAGGACACAATGTGTTGAATGAGGAACAAAACACTGGCCTTAATTTGCATAAAAATTTAAGCACAAGCTCTTCAGAAACACAACACATAGACCCATACACCACAGTTTAATATTGTTTCCATGCAAAGTGAAAACACTTTGTAGGAATTCCAATTTTTTGTTTTCCCTGGAATGCAAATTAGTTGCAGATCAGTAATATTTTAAAAATCCAAGGAAGGTGGCCTTTATAAATTCCTGGAGTTTAATTACATTTTTATGGTGTTTTATAGAGCTATGCAACTTACATATATATCCTAGTTTTCATATTTTGTTAAAATATCTCTTGAAACTCTGCTGATAAGGCCAAGGACCACAGTTGGTTTGGATCTGTGGAAGATGGAAAGCTTTGCTTGGAGGTGTAAATCTCCCAAGGAGAGTAAACAGGAGCACTGAAAGAAACAGTCAGAAAAGATCTCCTGGGCTGGACTCTGATTTCTGGTCCAAAGGCAGCAGCTTCACTTGGCGTGGGCACCCCTCTAAACACTTTGTCACAAGTACCAGAGGGAAACCCCTCATGCCTTTAGTATAACCAAAGTGCACAAGACCTTTGGGGCAGCAAAAGGAGCACCTGAAAACACTGTCAAAGCTGTAGAAACAGCGGCCATGGTGACCGGGGTTATTTTCTCTGTTGTTATAATGCAGCATATAAATTTTGGTCATTTTTTTTTTAAACTCCTAGTAACCAAAGAGACCTGTTTTCCTTTTAAGAATCACTTTCTGTAGCATTTACAATGATGTAAATGATTGCCACAGTCAGCAGTAATTATGTCTTGCCAACTTTTTGTGTCCTTTTTTTTCTCTGGCAGGTTGGGCTGAAGTCTGTAATAGAGCAATTCCCAGGCAAGCTTGACTTTGTTCTTGTGGATGGAGGCTGCGTCCTCAGTCATGGCCACAAGCAGCTGATGTGCCTTGCCCGGTCAGTTCTCAGCAAAGCTAAAATCTTGCTGCTCGATGAACCAAGTGCTCACCTGGACCCTGTGTATGTTTTGTTCATTTGTTCTGTTTTCTAATACGGAATAAGACAACCCATGAGGCAGCACCATCTAAAGAGATCTTTTGTAACTTGTCTGGCCTATTACTAAGCCTGATTTCAGTAATGCATGTTGGTAATTCCCTGGTGGTCAGGGAAGCCTGGTTACAGTCTCTACTCTATGGCTGGTTGGTACTTTGACAGCAGAGATGCGGCTGAGGCATCCAGAGCTGTGTCCCTGAGTGGAAGCTCTACACCCACAGCCAGGCTGTTCCACGTGTGTGTTATGGGCCTGTGCAGTTATGGGCACACACATTGCATTGTTTGTTTGCCTTTCAGAACTTCCCAAGTGATCAGGAAGACCCTGAAGCACGCGTTTGCCAACTGCACGGTGATACTCTCCGAGCACAGGCTGGAGGCAATGCTGGAATGCCAGAGATTTTTGGTGAGCATTTCTCATAGGCTCCTCTTACTGCTGTCTCACCACAGTTGACGAACACGCAAAACGCACCAAGTGGAAATGATGTTTTCTGGACTGATGGGGGTCACTCAGGGCAGTTGAGCAACCTAGCCACTAGCAGAACTGCAGCAGGCTCCTGTTTGCTCCTTCACCTGATCTGTGACTATCTAAGACATCTGTGTTCAGATGAGTGGGGCATTGTTCTGGAGGAGCAAGAAGGAAAGTTTCAACCAGAAGGAAAGTTGTGTAGGTTATCCAGCTGCTGAACCAGATGCGTTATATTTTTGATTGGCTCAGGAGATTCAGAAAAATCTCAGCATCTCACGGAGTTTTACAATTGCAAATGAAGAATCAGCTGCACTTGAGCAATAGGAAGCTGCCTGGGGAAGAGGAGTTTCCTAGTTTGTGATGGTCAGAATTGCTGATTTCTTTCAACAAGCCATGTAAATATTCCTTTCACATGTAATCAAGGGGACAAATTACTGGAGTCCCGGGGTATTTCCTTTGTTACATAAAAATAGTTAGTAAAGAAAAAGCAAGTTATGTAAATTGTTCTTAAAAATTAGGTTCTTCTCTCTCTATTTTTTTCACTCTTCTATGAGACGGCATCTAAATCTTATTAGCAGAGTGAAACACGGTTTTCCATGTCTATTTGATTGGATGCATTGGCACAGCAGGAGGAACAATGCCTGGAGTTAAAGCAGGCTAGTCAGTAGGCAGGCTGTACATCCTTTTGGATGTGCTGCTCCTCTGTGTGTGCTGGACTCAGCCTTGGCCCCAGCAGGCAGGCAGCCTCAGCTCTGAAAAGGCTTCCCACCCTCCAGGCCACGTTTTAGCAACAGAGATGCTAAAATCCTCTCCTGTCGGACCTGTGCCCTCACCAGAGGTGTGCTGACATTGCAGTGCCAGAGAAGGAGCTTGATTTTTCCTTGGCTCCTGCCTGACAGGGAGACTGGCACAACCCTACCGGGCAAACTTGTCTCCTTCAAACAGAGGTGAGCAGTGCTTCCTTGTTTGGTGAGAATAAAGCAAAGAAAGACTGGCAACTTGCTGGCAGCCTTCTCCCTCTGCTTGTGACAGAAAAATTAACGCTTTCTTAACTGGGCAATCTAGCAGTGCCAGGGAAATGCCAAGGTACTGGGAGACTTCAGCAAAGGGACTCAGAGGTAAAACCAATTCACAAGAAGAAACCAGCCAGTGCAGCAGCAATTTGTAATTTGGGCAATAGGCACCTTTTCCACATGTTTAAATTTTAATGCATGTTTTTGTGGTTTTAATTAGAAACTGCAGACTAGAAATTAGAAATTGTAAATTGGGCTTTTTCTGTTAGAAGATGTTTGCCATGCCTTCATGTCTCTTCCCTGCTCCATTAGTTGCATTAGCTGAATTCTGTCAGCACCAGCACTGCTCATCTAACAGAGTGATGTTTCTCCAGGTAATCGAGGACAATAAATTGAGGCAGTACGAATCCATTCAGAAGCTGCTGAATGAGAAGAGCTCCTTCAGGCAGGCCATCAGTCACGCAGAGCGCCTCAAGCTACTGCCAGCACACCACAGAAACTCCAGCAAACGTAAACCCCGACCCCAGATCACTGCCTTGCAGGAGGAGACGGAGGAAGAAGTGCAGGAGACAAGACTGTGAGATGCTGTGCAGGGACCTTTGTGGAGCGAATGGTCAGCAGTGCCCCATGATGACAGGACCAGCACTTCTGAACCTGCCTCAGCCATGCACAAATTCAGCCTTCCAGGAGGTGTTTACTGAAGCGACCGCATGAGCATGTGGGAATTGCTTCCCTTCTGTGGTTAATCATGTGCAAGTTAGTACATTCTTTGAGGTTTAGCCACTTATAGTGGTGAAACCAGATTTCCTTTGGAAAGCTGCTCTGATTGGATACAAACGAGATGGCAAGCAGAAGTAACCTGCCTAGCCTGACACAATTGTTTCAGAAAACCTTTAAAAATGTTCTTGCTGAGGTGAGAGGACTAGACAGCAGGAAGAATGTGAAAAAAAAAAATCAAATCTGGGTGGAAATTAGAAAAATCAGTATGTAAAAAACTTCCGTGGATTCACTTCCTGCAACTGAATTAAGGGACAATATCAGCAAGGCACACAGAAAACTTCCTCCTCTTTGTTTTCCATGCAGCTACTGTAATTTCAGCTTAGCAGGAAAGGCCAAATGCCACATGCATAGGTGAAAATGAAGGAAGAGAGGATATTGTCTTGGAAGCCAATCAACATCTGTCATGTCTCCACAGTTAAGGGAGAACTGGTATTTCCTCTTAATGCCTAGGAGACTGTTAACCTGACCCTGCACACACTCACAATTGGATGAGTGCAGGCTGACATCAGTATCTAGCAAAAGGTAGGATTCCTGGCAGTCAACCTGTAATAGTCTGTATAGGTCTGGCATCTTTATATGCTTTTTACTTTGGCCTAACGAAAAAAAAAGGGGAAGAAACCTCTCAGAAGTAGACTTTAATAATGAAATTAATTTTTATACTCTTCTGGTTTGCAGTTTTATTATGGAACTGAATGTTCTCTAGGATATTTTATTTATTTTAATATTGTTGCAAACTTTTGCTAAGGAAATTATGTATTTTAGAGTGATTACGTGCTATAAAGAAAAATATATTTGTACAAAAAGTTTTATATTTGGATTGTTGCAGGGATATTTTGCTACTAGACTTTGATGTCTCAATATGCTAGAGCTGTTGAAAACGAGGGCAGCCCCAGAGTTTGGCCAGGTACTGTCCAATGCTGTCTTTGTGCACTAAAGCATTCTAGTGATATATACAGGTGTTTTAGATGATTTTTTTCTTTAAATAAATTTTTAAAAAGAGAAGCTGCCCGTATGACACATTACAGTCCCCCCTGCCCTCCCCCTTAATGGGGCAGGAACTGTGGACCGATTCTGCTGCTTCCACTCCAGTCGCTGCTGCCTATGGCAAACACGGCCGTAGTCTCTGGCGGCTGCTCCCTCTCCTTCCCGAAGGCGGGAAGGGCCTGCCCGGGCGGCGCTAGGTGGTGCTGCGGGCCTCAGACAACGCGGCGCGGCCTGCCCTCAGCCCCCTCAGCCCCCTCAGCCCCGGCTCCCCGGGCGCCCGAGCCCCGCAGCTGCGGAGCGCAGCCCAGNCGCCGCCTGGGCGCTGCTGCCGCTGCCGCTGCTGCCCAAGGCGCCGGCGGGGCCGGCTGAGCCCGCAGGCACCGGGGCTCACTCCGGGGCTGCCCACCTGCGTCACACTGGTTTCCCTCTAGCTCTGTCCCCCATTACATACTCTCTGGCCTTCATTACACATTTCCTTTGCAAATATTTGTTGGTGGTTTTCTTCCTACCCTGTCCCTCATACTGTACTTCTATGCTTGTCTATCTTCTAGCACTTACCTGGGTCTCTTTCCTTTCTTTCTGTGGGGGACACCCCTTTGTGCTGCCTGATTTTCTCCACCAAGCAATGCCTCTTGCTCACAGAGCATTCTGGATACCCTTGGGTCTCAATTTTGCCATGTTACTGTTTCTTTCCACTAAGTTCTGCTTGATTTATAATAATGCAAAAACAACCGTGTATTGAAGTAGCATCACTCTTGAATCCCGTCTCCACTCCCCTTATCCCCTCAAACTGTTCACCTCACACTGTTTGTCCCTTTTCTCACATAGTCAGCTCTCCATTTGTACAAGTCTTTACAGAGTACGGGGACAAGGCTGGCTGGGAGGCCAGGGCTGCTGCACTGTGGCCAAGTCCAAGGAGGTGTGCCAAGGGTCGCTCTTTTTCAGGATGTTACTCAGAGTTACAGCAGACACACCAAGTGGGGGAGTTTATAATCTAAATAAACAAGATGATCAGAAAGATCAGCAGAAAAGAACGACTGTCATTAGAACTAGTGCGTGCTTCAGAGCTTGCGAAACTGTTCATGTTTTGTGTCGTTGTCAGAGTTAGAAGGTGGTAGGTAAGCTGCACTCAGCAGATGAGGACACATTTCAGGAAAGAAAAGATAAATACAGCAGGAGCATGTAGCAGATGGGACATACGGAAGCTGCTGATACAAACACTCAGAAGGAGGACTTTGAAGGAAAAACTAAATCAGTTGACTGATTGCCTCCACCCTGGGCTACAACACTCACCGAAACAGCTCCTGCCATCAATGCCCAGCTACCACCACCACACTGCCAGTTCCAAAGAGCCCAGGCAAGATGCTGCCCTCTCAGGGCAACTGAGAGAAGAGTGTGCTATTTCTTGTACCTGCTGTCAGGGGGTGACAGCTCCCAGGGATGTCTGCCTGAAACTAATCTGGGAGGTTGCATATGCTGTTTGTGATGGACAATGGAGCACAAGAGGGAAGAGAGAAAATAAAAAAGAAGCAAATGAGGCCATAAACAGTGGAAGAACAAACAATGACCTTTATAAACACAGGCTGAGCATTATTAAAGGGAATTTTTCTTCTCACGTGCTTTGCTTTGCATGCATTTGATAAAACAGAACAGATATAAAAAATGCTCTTACTGGAGCACTTTGTCATTAAAACCACCTATAGAGAAATGTGGGTGTGTACAACATACAGCCAAAGAGAAACGCATGCTGACTTTAATGCTACATGTGGAGACTTAATTTTGCAGCCTGCTAACAAAAAAAGTTGAAAAGAGATTCTGTAGCTGTCCTTAAGTACAATGGAGAAGGGTGGCCACACTGCTAGTACAGCACTAAGAAACTCTTGGGAGAGCAAAGGCTAAGCAAGGATAGCCTAAACAAACTTGAACTATGCACACTTATCCATTTTCATAAACCTTACATACAAAATAACTAGACAAAGTAGCTAGATAATTGTCATTAGTGGGAACTGCTCAGTATCTCACTGGAGTCAAACAAGCCTGCTATTCCAACAAACAACTTTTTTTTCACAGTTGCTTAACTGGTGTCTTACCAGCTGTGCTTTATTCAATAAATATCCATTTCCAAAGTCTTTCTTAAAATCCACCTCCTCCAGTTCCACAAGCCTCAAATCTTTCAGGCTGTTACATCAAAGCTGCTAAAGACCTGATTGCATCTACACTTTTTGAATTCTGTCTACTCTGTTTAAGCAACAGGCTTAAGTTATTTCTTAGCAACTTTAGGCCTTTTAAAGCATTTTCCTGTATTAATTGGTGTTAATTGCTAGAGGTAATTTCAGAACTACATAATTTGTTTAATTTTATTTACCTAAAAATGTTCTGGTGATTTTTTTCCCCCTCATTTTTCTATTATAGATTTGGTATTTTAGGTCTGTGATTACTTGGCTATGATTTAACATTTGGAAAAAAACCCACACTGCTTTAGAACTGACGTACAATTGTTCATTAATGGACCATTAGTTGCTGTCTAAAAACATCTTGCAAGTTAAGCAATGCAATGCATTACAGTAATAATACGTTTCCTTTACAAACCCCCATGTTCTCTAAAACCAATTTCCTGTTACTAGGATAAACAATATTTATAGTAACTTCATTCCCCAGGGCTCACTTCAATCTCAAAATACAACCCTTATAAAATGTAGCCAGAGGTTTCTGAGTGATGCTACAGCCCAGTACCAACATACCTTGTGCTCCCTTGAAGTCACTTCAAGTTTCTTGAAGAACAGCACACTTAGTAATTCTCAAGTCTCTTACCTATGGTTTGATCACCATAAAAACCACTTTAGACAGAGTTACAACCAAGAAAGTGATCCTTCATCCTTTCTCCAAGCATCTTCCACCACCAGAGGCTGTTTTGCTTCTCCAGTTCTACTGGAAAGCTGGAGGGTTTTGGATATATTTTGTAAATCATGAGCTGTATTACAGGAAGAGATGTGCCTCAGGCCTGCTGGTTTTGCTGTTGCTGATGAATGTTGCTGCCTTTGTTGAATGATGGAGAAGGTTTCTTCATGGTTTTAATTTTGGAGTTCATGCTCAGCAACCCAAAAAAAAAAGGCAAATATTGTCTGATGGATTCAGACATTCACTTAAGGAACACAGTCCGTGTTCTTGTCAAGAAATAAGAACCATAGGAGAGATGCAGTCCTTTTATCTTCAGGACTGACTTGAAGTGAAGAGCTGGAGTGTTTAGCACTTACCAGAGTAGATGGATGAGAAGTATCTCTCATGTTTCTCTGGTTGAAGACATGAAGATGTGTATAAAGAATGCAGTGTAGTCAGATGAAGGCTAAATTAAAAGTCTTTCACTGCCCCAGTGGCCTGTCAGATGGATTCAACAGTAGAAGCTTCCCTATACTTTCTGAGATACTCCTCTGTGGAGATGGGGGTCTCTCTCTTCACTTACCTCTTTCAAAGTTACGGGGTAATAGCTGGGAGCAGATGCAGCATGGATGGCTGTGGCCCACCACAGCACACTCCAATCCTCTCTGCTTGAGACACAGAAGCAAGGAAGAGAAAGGATTTTGCCCATTACAAACCCAAAGTGAGAAAAGCTGGTATGACAAGTCACTCATGAGGAGTGTTGTTTGTAGCAGCACAGGAATAACCTGAAGACACAGTGAAATTCACCCTGAGCTCATGAACAGAGCCTGGCCTTGCTTCAGCACAACCTATCACAAACAAAGTGATAAGCCAGCAGAGAAGTCAGCATGTCCAGAAGCAAACTGTGTTACAGTTATGTGGTGTTCACTCTCTGAGAGCGGGATCTGCTGCGGCCTAACAAGAGAGATTAGCACTTAGTGCAGAAGAGAATCACCAATGAGGAGATCTGCAAGATACTGTGAGATTAAAGCTGCATGGAGATCACGGACTGTGTTGAACTGACAGACAGACAAACAAGATGACAGCAGACAGAAGAGTCAAAAAGGTAAAAGACGCAGGTGGAGAGTTTAGGACAGCAGACTGAAAAGGATGGATAATGAGGGTATTGAAAGGCAATGCTAAATTTAGCAAGAGACCTGACTTTCACACCATGACCAAAGTTACTCTGTCCTCTGCAGATTTTCATGCACAGTACAGTAATGATTAGTCTTTACTCTCACAGACAATATGCAGTTTTAAAAGATGCCTCAAAGTATGCTTTATGACACTGCCCAGACTCTTCCCACACAGAAGCACACTGTTAACTCTTGATCTAAATGACGTGTGACATTTCCAAGGTGCATTTTAAATACAGAACAAATACGGCTTAGAAGCGTGTCAGGATTTTTCTTTTTCTTACAGCTCTTAAAAAAAAATGTTATTACAAATTATGCTGTTGAAATTTATGTGATCCTTACAAATAGTGTCTTCCACTTGTGTTCCTCCTTGGCCATGAAATCCGTACCTGAGCTTCTCACACAAGCTACCACACCGCTGCTCACTGCTTCAGCACATCAGGGATCCTACTTGCTGAGACTCACTGCTCTGACCTGCAGTGCTTCCCAGCTGACTCATTCTGCTAAGAACCACCACCAAAAGCAGCATCCATTTTTCAGCACAAAAATGAATAAAAAATAAAGTAAAAGTAAAAATCAATCTCTAGAGAAATGATCTGTATTTGGTTACACATTACTATCACACAGCAAATTGAAGTCTTAGTGGAACAGCAATTGCTTATAAACAAGGTACTTTCTAAATAAATTGTGCAGGAAATTATTTCAGAAATAAGCTTCTAATATTCAATATCTATAGAGCCAACACACACACACAAACTAAGAGAAAGAAAGACAATATGCCATACAAAGATTTTATTGACATGAGTCTGGGATAACTGTTTTATATACAAAGGCAAAGTGTTAGGAAACAGTTCATCCTTTCCTCCTCTGGGCTTATTTTGGGAAAAAATGCTCTTTTGGATATTAGAGGCATATCTCTGTCCAAATTCTCCAAACCATTTCCCACTAACCCAGCAGAAAGCATCTAAATCTGATCTCAAGAAAAATCTGCACTTTCCCCTGCCTAACAGGTGAGCTATCTCGACAGTGCACATTTCCACATTCCTACAATTCACAAGGATGTAACTGCAACTATTGTAGAAAGAGGCTGGGGAAATATGCCCTGCATAGAAACTGTCCCTCATGGGAACATGATCTACCTCACTGGTGGAGAGAAAAATGACAAAGAGTTAATTTAAACTGCAACTCAAGTATCATTTTATAGCAATTACATCTTAAATCCACAACAGAAATTGATAATTACATAGCAACTCATTGCTACTACATTATCTTGGATAATACTGTAGTTAAGCTTTTGCTCAAATTCCTTTTCAGTAAAATTCTGTTTCTGTAAAACACTTTTATTTCTCGGATGCTTTTAAAACACTAATGAAGCATATAAAAGTTTTTACAGTATACAAGAAAAACTAAGTTAATAAATGATCACATTTTCTTCAATTCTATCAAAGAGTAAGAGTCTGAGAAAAATAACTTTTGTTGCATTTTAATTTCTCAATCTCTTTCCTTTTTCAAGAGATGAAAGTTATAAAGGAAATTCATTACATTTTAGATGAAGAGAAACTTGAGAAAAACAAAATCACAATTCAGCAGGCAGATGATGATGATGATGAAATCAAAGTATTAAATATGGCTTGTAGCTGAAAGTAATCAATCTGCAATTCCAAACATTTCAGTTATTGCCACATTCACTAATTTTTCATTAAGTGAAGATAAAACATCTTTAAAATGCATGAACAATAGCTTTAAGCCATTGTTGTATATATTGTGCAACTCATCTGAATGCAGGTTAACATGTGAACTTAATAGAATATATTTATGTACAGTATATACACAAACAGAATCCTGTGGTAGGTACCCCTGAATATTATAATTTAAATAAGTAATTTTCATATTAAAAGAAGAAAAAACCCAACCATCTGTGGAGGAGGCAAAATGCCCATTTCTGAACGTTAAACCAATATAATTTCCAGCTGATGTACATAGAAATAAAACTGTGGTCCTGTACAAACTTTACATTACAGGGTAACAGTTTGTTTTTAAAAAATATTTACATATTTGAGTACTTGGTTCTTTGCAATAGAGAGTATATGAACACAAAAAATTGTAAGATAGGCAGGTTTATTTATTGGATTTTTCTATTTGTTCTTTTTTTGTGCAAATTCCAAATCTCTCTTTTGGTGTTACTATCTGCCTCTATTTGCCTTGTATTACTGCTGCTGCTTTTTTTTAGTATTCTGAGAAGGCTGGGTGACTTTGCTTCTAGGAACAGGAAGAAAAGATTTAACTCTTGAAACACCCAACTCTGTCTTTGATTTACTGTTGCTGCTTTCCACAGTTCGACTGCTGCTGAGAGGACACATTCCATCCTAGAAATAAAGAAAAAAAAAAAGCATTTTGTGTATAAATAAGTATCACTGTTTGACATGGTTGGGTTGTGTTTCCTTCATTTCAGCCAACATCTCCCCAGAAAATATTTTTTTTTAATTCTGTATGAAATCTTTTGACCAAGTTTTTCACAAAGCTCCCAAGTAGCTAAGCTTGTCTACTTGCAAGTCAACATAGTAATGCCTTCCGTTATTAGCAGGAATTTTTAAAGAAAAAAGTGACTAGGAGAAATGTACAGCAGGAACTGGCAGGTCAGCTGACTTAGCCAATTATCCAGGCATCACTACTGTGTGAAGCTCTGATTTGGGATGCCTGAGTTTAGAGAAATACTCAAAAGGAGTACAGCTACTTGTGGATCTGCAAGGTTAAAATTATTTCTTTTAGTGGAGACTGTTCTGTGGATTTAAAGTAAAATTACAGAAAGTACTCTAACTTTCTGAATATTTGGATATGAAGAAATATGAATGCAAGGCTGTTAACTCATCTGACCCTGAGACTGGCTCAGCTGGCAGAGCATGGTGCTGACTACAGCAAGGTTGTGGGCTCAGTCCTCGTATGGGTCATTCACTCAAAAGTTGGACTCGAAAAATTTTGTGGGTCCCTTCCAATTCAGAATATTTGGTGGTCTGTGAAAGTCAGCTCTTTTAATGCTGAAGTATGCTAGTTAATCCAGTTTCAGGGATTTCACAGGGATCAGCAGGAAATGGTGTCTCTAGAAAACAATTTACTGCAGTCAGATAAAACATCAGGACTGGCCTCCAAAAGACCCATATCAAAGGAACACAGAAGGCCTGGTAAGGAACACAGACCACAGATTATGCCCTGGCTAAGATTAATTGAGCTCAGAAGCTCTCTTGATATTCACAAACACAAAGAGCAAAAAAGAAAAGGGAACAAAATGTAACAACAGAGAAAACATAATTTTCCAAAGAAAGAAAACTAAGCAGGACATAATTTCATCTTTGTATTTAGTAGGGATGGTAGCACACACAAACAATAATAAAAATTTTTGAAAAGAAGATGATAGTAGACTTACTATATCTTCCAATAATATTCAGCTTATCTTCCCACTCTGAAACTACTCTGAAGTTACTGAAGTTTATTTACATATATAACATAGCAAGATGACTGTATATTTCAGCAAATAGTTAGGTCAAAAATAGGAACTGAATACCAAAAATAGGAACTGAATATTTTTGAATACAAAAATAGTAACTGAATACTGAATTCCAAAAAATATTTTGGAATATTTTTTATTTCCAAAAATAGGAACTGAATAAAAAATGCTATTCTTCACAACCTTTGGTAATATCATGTCTTTGCAATATTTTTGCCCCTGAGAGCTTTGACATCAGAGCAATCAGCAATTTTACATCAAGAATTTTTAAAGCTGATGTAAGTTTTGCAAACTTACTGAATGACATTGAGAGGAAACAACCAACCCAGTTTTTATTTCTCTTCATATCTGATGGAAATAACTTGTAATGTCAATGTAATGTCAAAAATACTTGGCCTAGGGAGATGGCTTTATGTAGAAAGCCAAAACTGAAAGCAAATACATCCATTGTTTTAATAAATCTTCAGCTTCTATTAAGACACATGAAAGAAACTTGGCATCGTAGTCTAGCAAGTTTCCTAAGAATTATGACAGTTTTTTCTTGTAATAAACAGGGCACAAATTCTTAGGATCCAATCAGAAATTCAGATTTGGAGAAACTCAAGACACCTTTCCCATCCTACTGTAAAACTCGTTTCACCTACCTTTTGTGCTGTTGTTTTATTTGGGTTAGTACCACTTGCTGAAAATACAGGAATGTTCTGGGAGTTACTGAACATCACTAACTCATCCTTAGAATCTGCAATCTAAAGAAAGATAAGGAAATGGTGATTTTTTTAGTTATTCACAGAGATTATGTTTAAATTTGCCAATTTTTGGAGGCTTGATTTAATTTTCATGGTTTCTGTACAATGCAATGCATAAATATCCAGAGAACAATTAAAATATCTCTTCTTTACTCTTGAGTGCATTTTTAGAAGATGGGAGATAGAGATTTCATATCAACTACAATCAGAGGAAGATTAAACATGCATTTCCAGAGTAATATTTCTCAGTGGAACTTAAGGGCAGTATCCCATCAAATTTTACCCAGCCCCCAGGAACATCAGAGAAAGGAGTGATCGTTTTCTCTTTCTCCTGCCATGTTTCTTCCCTACTATTCCTCCTTCCCTTTTTTCTATTTTTCCTGACCAGAAAATAACAGACAGAGCCTGCTCAAGATGCTGTCCTCACTGAAAACTAGGTATTTTATCCTGGGGCAAGCTGATCCAATTCAATTCTGCAACTGCAGAAGTATTCAGTCCCAACCCAGTGAAGGCAGCAGGAATATATTCCAGCGAAAAGGCAAATTAAAGAGCAGAAGTACTTATTCTGTTGGCAGCCTGAAAATACATCACACAAAGAAAGCATGCAACAGCACCCTTACTTCTGCAAGGCTCTACTAGGCAGCTGGGGAATTCACAACAGTAATTCCAGCCAAGGATGGTTCCACCCATGGTGAGGAAACTGAACAAAAGACTTGACATCTATCTCCTTCCTTATCTAACCCGTATTTCCTTGAATTGTCATCAACAAGCAATTATACTTTGCATGTTATTAAACACAATTTTAAGTTGGTTACCATTTCTTTAAGTACATCCCATTCTTTTAAGGATAGCTGCAGTAAATCCCTGCAAACTGACTAGTGATTAGCTTGCCAGCTTGGTGCATGTGACTCATGCATGTACTGTAAATACTTTTAAGAAAAACAACTGAAAACAAAGCACTATAATAAAGAGTTTCAATAAACAGGTTGAAAAATCTTCCCAAACACAGTATTTCTTTTTTTAATAAAAACTTGGTTGTCTTCTAAGAATAAACAGAATACTTAATACAGCAAAACTAATGGAACCTCTGTTCAGGGAAATCCTAGAGGATGTCATGCACAGCCTAACTGGACAATAACCTAAGACTCTATCCATGTTTCAAAAGATCTAGAACAGCTGCTCCAGTGTGAACACAGCCTGCTCTCACAGCTATCCACATCAGCTGTGCTAGGAGGAAAGATGAAAAAGAATAAATAGCTTCAGCCACAGGGAAAGCTGCATGGTATCGGTATAAAAGGGAAAATGAGAGAGATCCACAGCTCCACACTCTGCCTCAATATGTCTCCCATAGACACCCACAACCCATTACAACATAGAATTTAGCCCAAAACTATGAACCCTCCAAGCATCCTTCACCCTCTTTTGCCACTGTTAAAGAACTAGGCTAATCCATCCTCTCTTGCTTGGGGCAGTAAACTGCATTTTGCCTACAGAGCAGAGGAGCTTTGAGCCAGTTCTGTGAAGGCTTATGGATTGTATTAAACAAACCAAATGACCAATGAGAGCATGAAACATAACAAGTACAGTAATGCAGGGATGGCTGATCTCAGGGAAGTGGTCACAACACCAAGCCTGACAGTACAAGAAGCATTTGGACAATGCTCTCGGGCACATGGTGTGACTCTTGGTGTGATCCTGTGCAGAGCCAGGTGCTGGATTCAATGATCCTTGTGTGTCCCTTCCAACTCAGACTGTTCTGTGATTCTATAGAAATTTCATCCTCCACTTCAAAAATCTTCACATGAAAAATTGATGAAGGTGTAATTTAGAATAGTGTGTGTTAAACCAGAATGCTTACCCTCAAATGTATCATATATTAGTTGACTTTGGCTTATTCCCAAATAATTTAATAATTTTCTTCAGTTCAAGCAGGGCTTGTAAACCGAAAATTTATTTTAAACCCATAACAAACAACTGAATATCGTAATGTAGTAAATTATTTAAAACCCTTGTCTTTACCTTGCTTATATCAGGCTCAGATTTGCTGGAACACATACTTTGAAGTTCCTGCACAAGATCTACTTCATCATCAGAACCAACAGACAGCCTTTGCTCCAAATTTAATGTTCTCAAATGATCCTTCTCTGAAGATCTGGGTAAAAAACCCAAACAAACAATCAGAGAGAACATTTAAATTAAGCTGTTATACAGAATTTAAAAATAAATATTATAGACACCTCAAAAATAGTAATTTTTTTCCAAATGACCTTTACTAGTACAAACAAAACCAAAATAACATCTGATGAACTGACAGCAGTAGTTGTCAATAATTATCTCATAATAGATCTCTCTATACAAATTATTCTCTTTATTCTGAAAATCTAACAAAGGATTCCTCTGTCTAGTATTTTCAAAGACTCCCCTCTTTTTAAGATGCAGCAATCAATTTCATTCCACTCTGCTTTTTGGAAATTATTCCAAACACTTAGAAAAACCTCTGGCATACTGGAAGCATAAATATTCTATTTTCTCAGTGCCTGTGAATAAGATAGAACTGAGGTTTCAGGTTGAAATGAAGTCTCAAATGCAGTTCCCTCCAGCTAATTCATACACATTCTCAGGGAAACTCTATATCAGTGGGACTGAAGTGCATGTACTGAATTGCCACTCAGCAAGCTGAAATAGCCAGAGGAGTTTTTAAAATATAATGCCACTTGATAAAAGCATACGGTCAACTTTTCAAGGCAGAGTAAGTGTTACATAATATTCTTAAGTCATAGACTATTCTGTTACATAAAAAGACATGTAGTGCTGCAAGGCTTCAAGTAAAGAAATGGATTCTAAAATTATACCAAAGTATATAAATTTTATTTCCCCTCAGAAATTAAAATTAAAAATAATTCCTTTCTTCAGATTTGGGACCAAAACATTACCAAAAACCTATTGATCTATTCATTATAGTGTGCTGCTTTACAAAAGAATGCTACCGCCTTTATTTTTTGCAAAGTGTCACAAATACCAGAAATTAAAACTTACTTTGTGGTGAGAGAAGCTCTTTTTTTACTGTTTGGTTGCAACACAGTCTTAGATTTCATACCTGCACAAAAGAGAGATTGACTTGTTAGTGTGTTACCATGTGTGTTGACTTTATTCTAAAATCTATGATAAACAGGGAAAATGTGTTCCCATTTACTATCTAATTATGTCAACAGGGTCTGCCAAAGATCAGAATACATTCCTTGAAAGTCTTCAGGGTAGCATAAGGAGCTGCTGAAATGGCAAGTAGGAGATAACTTGCCTAAGCTTTTGTGAAAGAGAGGACATGAGGTTTCTGTGTTAGGCATTTGAACAACCCTTACTGGTTCTTCCCAAGAGAGATTTCTTGTCAACAAGAAATTAAATTAAATTTAATTAAATTTGCTTCATGAGATACAATCAAACAATTTATCTTTACTGGAAATAGCAACAGCATTTGATTCTGATAGTCTGAAATAGAAGACTACTAAACTTAACTGACTGTTCCATTTTTAACTTATATTCACAAATATTAACTGGATTCCAAGAACATTCTCAAGTACAAAATGCAACATCAACCATCCCACTTCAGGTTATGTTCATTATTTCTTGAATCCTCTTAGTGGGATTAGGTAAGTTCACAATTCAAACAGAGAACTGGCAATCAGGACATGAGAGTTTCAGTCAGAAAAAGCAGACTTCTTTCTCAACAAGGGCTGAAGAAATGAATAGCTCATTTTACTGCTGCAAAGTAGCAAGCATCAAGTATTTTGGTCCTTTGTATATGAGCAACTGAGGCTAAAATCTTACTGCTCCTAAAGTGTATGTGTATGTGTGAAAGCCTTCTCTCTCTTCCTAAATCTTCCCTCTGAAGTAGTTATCTTCATTTTCAGAAAGCAAGTACTTTGAGATTTTTTCCCTGAAAGTTTTTCTTTTTGATATTGTATTTAGTTACAATAATACTAAGTTTTCCTTCTAGAAATATGTCTCCTTTAGAAGAATTATGCTGCTTCGGAATATATCCATACATTATCTCTGTGTAATAAACTGCTTATTATATGACTTATGATCTTGAGGTGAAAAGAATTTTCTAAAGTGTCAGCCACTGATATAACATCCACATTTACACAGATGCACAGACTCAGTTATATAAAGCCCTCTTTATCCAGCAACATACTGAAGATGATTGAAAACCTTACAGTATCTGTGACTACACACAATCATTTACATTTCTTTTTTTGCAAATGAAGTGAAAATCAAATCAAAATCTTCAATTTACACCCAAAGATCTCTTTCTTTCACTGCAGGGCTTCTAGATTATTCTACTCAATTTTTCTAGTAAGACTGAAAAAGGGATGCATGATCTGGGGAGGAATGTATTAATTTATTTCTACCTGGATTCACTTGGTAGTAACTATCGTAGTGAAGTTATAAAGTAAGTGTAAGGAAACTCAAAAAAGTATGCATACTGTAGATTTGGAGCAAATCTAAGGAATACCAATAAAGTAATGATGCTTTCTCTCATCTGGTATTGGAGAAGAACCTGATTCAATGTCATTCTGTACAGTCAGAGGTGGAACCACTGCTTACAGTTGCACCATCTGAGCCAATGCCTGCCTCATTATCAGACAGCAGAAAGGGCATTAGACAACCAAACTAACTCAGGACACCTCACAGTCACAAAGAAGTAATTTTGAGGGGGAAAAAAATAAACAGCGTTTTACTGGTGAACGTAAAATATGTGTCATTTAATTGAAAAAATTTAATTCATGATGTAGGAGAAATGCTTGATTTGCATCTACACTGTTTAACCCCCCACAACTTTCAGAAATGAAAATTAAAAACTTTATTTACCTTCAGTATTTGTCTCCTGCTTATTCCATGACTGGGAGGACAAATGGCCTGACTTTTTGCGAGGACTTGTGCTCACTTTTCTCCAAGAAGCATTCTCACCTTTTTTCTTACTGCAATTTTTGTAGCTTGAAGCCACAGATAAAGGAAAATTTCCTCCCTTAAAATCTGCTATATAATTATCTAGCTCTGAAACAAAAGCAAAACAGTGTTAAGAAGAACTGATTGTTGCAAACAGTTCTTGGAGTACCTTATACAACTACTTAGTTTAATGACAGCAAATGCTTTTAACCCCACCACCTCCCTTCAGAACTACAGCCATGTTTTGTGGAAGTTTTAAAAACAAAGGAAGCAGTTAAAAGCCCCAGATCAGCAACTTACAACTACCTGGCTTTCAGACAGTTCACTCTTACCTGCTCTGGGTAGAGGACAGCCATGCAAAACAGCTTTATTTAGCAAGATACTGAGAGCAGCTTTAACAACAGCCTGTTGCCCTTGGCTAGGATTTTTTTTGGCTATTGCTTGTCCTGGTAGAGATGGTCTTTTCACAGAGGCTCTGGAGAGTATGGCTTCTTGTACTCTGGGAGCTATCACAGCATTCCATAGCTTGGACATCCACCTGTGGTACAAAACCAATCCTTTAACTTCAAAAGCAATTAGCAAAACCTGAAATTTTATACTTTGGTAACATATCAGATTTTACATTTTAAAGAAGCACTCCATTTCAGAGAGGGACTGATTTTATTTAAGGAAGGTCTACTTGTTACTATTTGATCGAAATTTCTTCAGCTTGCCTTGACAAACTTACCACCTAATGCTTTTCCTCCTTTAGATAACATAAAACATCATTTCATTTTAAGGCTAAAAAAATGTCCCAGAAAGATGCATGTTCATAGATACACTTTTTTTTTTTTAAGTGAATGGAGAAATTTGCATGCTTGCAGGTGTCAATTCCTAGTCTATTTGCTGCCAGCATGGAAAAAAGGAGGCATTCACTTATGGTTGTACCCCTTCCAGAATTCTTTGATTTCCAAACTTGTCCAGTTTACAAGACATTTCTATTCATACAGCTGCCTTGCTCTTACTCCTCTTTTGTTTATTTGATCTATGGTGAACTGTGTTTCCAGGATGCTTTGGATATTCCAGATTGTCTGGCTTAGAGACTGATTCTGATTTTTTAATTCAAAATTTGATTAAAGGGTCTTCTGGGACTTTTGCTTTTCTAAGAGAGAAGCATTATGTTGTATTAGCAAAGAAGTGAAAAAATTTTGTTAGGGAAAAATAAGTGCTATTTCTCATAACTTAGGAGTTCTCTGGGGATATAGGCTAGAAATTTCATACTTAGGGCTCAGCTCACATCTTCAACAGACACTGATACAATCTTTTTTAAGATCAACTCCAACTCTTTTTGTTTATTCTGATACCCTCTTACAGGAGGAAGATGGTAAGATTGAGTCAGATGGTTTATATTAAAGGTCTGTAAGAAATTATAGGCTATCATGCTGTGTTCAGCTTTGCAGAAATCCATTCAGAAAACACAAAGGCTACAATGTCTGTTTGACTTAAATGCATGATTTTGTGGGATAAATTGATGCACGGAAGCCATCCCATTACCTAAAATATTATGGTGCCTTTTTTGTTTTTTTGGGGTTTTTTTTTCATTTTTTTAAAGTTAGAATGCATGAGTTATTTGAGAGATTATTTTTGGTTAGTTGTGAAGCATAAGATTGAGCTTTTATGATATATAAATGCTCAAAGTGCTTTTACAAGCTTGATAAAGTTAGGTTACTTAGAAAAATAATTAGTACAGTTGTTAAAATACAATGTTAAAATGTGTATTGCAGATGGTCCTTGAAGGACCTTGAAGCTTCCTTAGCATAATGTTGTAGATATTATTCCATATAGTTACAGTCTGTTTCTACTAGCTAAGCTACCAAAATAAACAATTGCTTGCATTTTAGTCATCAAGAACTCTCACTTAATTTCTGCCTATGTAAGCTTTCAACATTTTGCAATACTGCCAGTATAAATGGTCAGAAATGAACACTGCAAAGATAAAATTAATTGAGGCCATTCTAATCTAACAACAATGGATGGACATGCTCTCTAAATAAAATTCCAACCTGGTATTTAAATTCAATTTTATGTTTGTGCTCATCTTGATCAAGTCCCCCATTCTTTGATATAGCTGATATTTAGGAAAGGTATAACACACCCCAGCCCCCCAAAAAGGGCTGCAAAGTGAAAGCTGTTCCTGTTGGAACATCATCTTCAGTTCCCTAAACCTAAACCAAGAAAAAATGTAGTTAAATTTTTTTTCATTTATTCACTCTACTCACCAAAATAGGTGAAGTTACATGAAGCACACAGCAGGAAACAATTTCCTGTCACACATTCTCTCTGCCTGCCCTGCTGCTGCTTCTTCCTCTTGTCTCATGCTAACACTGAGCCCAGAGTGAGCCCAATTTGGAGATAGCTGTCTGCTGTCCCAATGAATTGGACTGACTCACAGAAGCTTTACTAAATGCAAAAAGCAGCAGAATGTGGAGAGGCAAGAGGAAAGGAGTGGTTAATTAGACTGAAATAACAGCAATCAGTGGGCTGCTAATTAAAAGCTATTTATTACATGACCACACTGTTAGCCATCATGCTGCTAAACTAAAAGTGTCCTGAAGAGCTCACTGGAGTGGTGCTTTTTAATTGTTTATTAGTGGACAAAAACTACATTAAAATGAGAAGTCAGATGGCCTATGACTACAATAAAGGACATTTTAGGGCTGTACTCAAAATAAAGCATTGTGAAACCAGTCAAGAGTTACACTGAGAAGAAATCCAGACTCAGAAACATATAACTAAGATATCTAAAAAACAGTTTTTCTGTCCTCTATTAATGCCACTGCAATAAATAAATTAAAAACACATTTCAGAGGACATGATTCAAGAGGAAGATGGGAGACAGATGCATAGTCTGATTTATTCTATTTTAATTTCCCAGCACCCATAAAATTTCAAGTCAATCTTACATCCACATTTAGACTTCGATAATTACTCTGAAGATTAGTATCTAAGAATAAAAAGGAAAATAAACAAGCAAAATGTATCAAGATCTGCAGACACAACATGAAATGAGACAGCCTCTGCACATGCTAAGCAAAGGTCCCTCCCTCATGTGTTAAGCAGAGGCTCCTGGAAGAAGGGTCAGCAGAAAATAGTACAAGAAAAACACGTCAGAGAAGGAATAGAAGGGGTGACCTGACTGGTGAGAAATGTTATGTCACATCTCCAGAAACCAATGTTATACTTTAGTTCTAAGTAAGTTTGAATCTTAATTAGAGGCTCATCACCTTTTTGATACAGCCAAACAACATCTTACTGTGAAATTAATATAATTTAAAATTCTGTAAGTATTTCTTTTATCATTTGCTAGCATTTGGAGTTGGAATGTGATCAGATGTTTATGCAATTGTAGGCGAGAAAAGCAAAAATTTCCATTACTTTTTAATATTTTTAATGTTACTGGCCCGCCAGCCATATGTGTAACTAAACTTATATACTAAACTAACTAAACTTATTGACCAGCACTGAACCCACCAGACTGCCCTACGTACTAAGATAATATATCTCTAAATTGTATGTATGTATGTTTTAAAATTATACCACATATTTAAAAGAGTGAGAAATCATTCTCCAAACTTCCTTTATATACAACCTCAAAAGGAGAGTTTACCAACTTTTCTTGAATCTTTTAACCTCTGTGTCAGAAATAACTGAAAGATTACAAGAAGACTGACTTTGGTGCAGTGTTAGACACCCATTTCCCACTTGTGTCCTTGAGAATTGCCCTTCTAGGAATTAAATAGCCAAAAGAAGTATAAAACTTTCAGCAATTTCAATTAAAATGCTTTTTTAAGGTTGCTGGGTTTTGTCTTTTGTTTCTGCTTTTTTTTTAAGTCAGCAGGGTTTTGGGAGAAACACAACTACTACATTTGTGGTACATATCTAGCTGGCACTGAACAGCATCAAAAAGGAAACAAAAATCTTACTTGACTGTTGCTTGGCTGTGCCCTGGAACCACAGGACAGGAGAAGAAATGCCTTGGCCCCATAAGTGCTTCAGGTGCTCCTAGACGTGATAAGCAAGAGTTCAGCTGGTGCCAAACAGCCAGAATCCAGTCTATGATCTTGCACACGGGATCACATGGAGGAGGTACTTTGCCTCTGAACTGCAGGGAGAAAAGATGTTTGACATGGCATAAGACCAGAACTGCAAACACTTTCCTTGAAGCTCCAGGAAGGCTTGAGGTTTTTTTTATTGCATGTGTTGCTATTAAAAGATCAGAACAGTCAAGAATAGGTCAAACCTTTTTATAGAATATATTGACATCTTGCTGTATTAAAACTTATTTTCCCAACTACACATCAAAAGATATATCCTTATCAATAAACTGACATGCCTTTACTTTCTTGTGGGAAACTAAGGCAGAAATTTTGGTAGCAGTGGTTTTCTACAGCGTTTAAGATTAGGATTACAAGAGATACGTACCGTATACAATGCAATGTATATGAAACAAATAAGGCATTATGAAAAAATGCACAATGGCACTGAACAGGAATAGCTGATCCACACATATGCCCAGTGGATTTCCATATTGATTTTAGATCTATTAGCAGTGAAGGAAAGATGTCTTCCTCTAAGACTTGTGTTTTCAGTCTGCCTTGTTAAGGGCGAATTTTTTAGTGCCAGAAAAATCTCCTGTTTCCTCTGATTTCAAATTACAGTCTTTATCAACCTAATCCTAGGATTACCCTCTGTAACAGCTTAAATTAAAGGAAGCATTAAAAGATGCACCAGGGATAGTCACTGACAGCATTGAAGCCAGAGCCTCTTGATAGAGTCTATAGGTGAACTTTAAGTAGAAAAACATTTGAACTGTTCCCATATAACCTAATGGTTCAAACTAACAGCAAAAAAGAGCTTTTCACCTGAACACATGAATATTTCGGCACAAAGAAGGTATCATAATACAGAGCAATGATCTTTGAAATAGTCTATGGTTCTAACAATAAATGTGCTTCTACTTTTGCTTTAGAGTTTTACAACAGATTAATCTTTCTTCTATTTTTGACTTTGCAATCCACTATTTTAAGTCCTGTACCAACTGGCATTTGAGTTTACATATGGCATATGTATGAATTTCAGAAAATGTGCTACCACACTGGGCATTTCAATATTTAATTAGGGAAGATACAGGAAGACACATGGCTTTTTTTCTCCAAATAGCCACCATCTGCATATATGCTAGAGAGAAATTAAACTTAATGAGATTACTACCCAAATTCTTTTCAACTTCAGTCAGAGGTCATTACATTGTCAAAATCTAACCTATGAGAGTAAGGATTTATTTCAAGCCCAAAAAAAATAGCCTGAAAATGACATCTGTTATGCAGTGCTGGAAGTTCTTGTAGCCAAACCAGCTTGATGCAGCCTTTAACTATGAACAAGTAATAACTTAAAAAAACATAATCTAAGAAAAGTAGTCTATTAAGAGTTTCATAAATTTCCCATGTTCTTTTTTCTACTCTGTATGCTGGTTCTTGCAATTAAAGAATACTTAAGAGTGTTTCTAAATTTCCTCATTATCCTGGCTGAAATGTTCAATTACCACACATTTCCTCTGCAGGATCTCTTTGAATCAGTATGCCTTTATAGATGAGAACTGTGGCAAAGGGTACAGGAGATGACATCCCCAAGGATAACCAAGACACATCCAGCTGAACACTCAAAACTGACAGTAGGTCTGTTGTCCCACAACAGGACTCTTTATTACTGCCAGTTTTTTCCTATTCCTAGAACAATCTCCCTTTTTAAGCCTGTTCAAAACTGCTGCCAAGATTATTTTCCTTTGCAGCTGTTTTGATTAAACTCCCTCTGCCAATGTCTAATAGTGCCTGACTGTTGGTAATAGCTGCTATCACACTCAAATGGCATTCCAAATAACTTTTGAAAGTCCACTATTCTTCTTTTGCCTACATCTTTCTTTTAATTTCCCATCTTTGTTTATTTATTAATTTAAAACATACTTCCCATCTTTATTTTCTTTTGGACTTTTGTTCCAGCTTCAGCAGATCTATTAGCTCAAAACAACTTTTCTAATTATATAATTTGCCCTCTTTTGATCTGAAAATCATGGAAAATATTTTTCTGCTTAAAACTTAGACAAAACACATATATTACTATCTTATTTTAGATATTGAGAATAAATTCTTTGAAGAAGAGACTATGTATGTTTGTCAAATGGATTTTTACTATAATTCTCAGAAGAATGAGAGAAGAAGTTGAACAAAATTACTGAAGGATGTTTCATGCAGTTGACAGGCAAGTAGCCACAGTATCATTATTTGCAACCAACAAATGGTTTATGCCAATCAGCCAGGACCACACACCTTTCTGGGAGGCCAAGCACAGCATTTCCAGATACATAGCCTGTATCTTCCCAGAAATGAATGCTTTTTTTCCTGAAACAACTTAAGTTATGTGCTCTATCTGTTACCATAATAGATATTTCACAGACCTGGTGATGAATGTAGCTGCTGAAGCTGATTCGAGTTCTTACCTTGTTTATTACTTTTCTCCTTAAAATCCTCTGAAGCAAGCCTCGCATTGGCTCCCCATCCCACCTAAGCTGAACCCAGCGGAAGTGCTGCTGGACCAGCAGGTCAGAGCCGTGAAGATGGCACTTTGCAATGGTCCCCAGTAAAAAGCAGTTCTCATGGAAGTAAAAAGCACCAGAAACTCCATTTGCTGAAAAGGAACCATAGAACACTTAATTGAAATACTCAAAGCCCTGACATGATTTCATATAGAAGCAAGAAGCAGTGACATAATTAGAAAGGAAAAACAACCCACAAAACACCATAAATTAGCTAAAAAATGTGGTATCTTTGTTAAGGACAACTGTTTACAAGAAAATATAAAAACTGCATAAATTACATTTTTCTCCTTTTCCCTGTTTGCCATATATTACAATAAAACTGTACTGTAGCAAAAACATCTCTGCAAACCAAATTCTTTAAGTACCTCTTTGAATAGTGCAGGGATTTTCTGAACTCCGATTCTCAAGAGGTGCTAGAAAATCTCCGAGTAATTCAGATAAAGAAGCTCTCTCCAGATTTTCTAAAATAACAATTGTTGTCTTGTTTACAGGAGGCTGTTTCACTGGGATCAGACAAGCTGAAATACAAAAATCCCATTAATGTATACTTAGGAAAATTTACTTCAATTTATATATACAGAATTTACTGCTATTAGTGCAACGAAGGATTTTAAAATATTTTTTCCTTTTAAACTTGTTTACAGGCCAGACAGACTGGATAATAAGTTTAAAATTGAAAGCATAAAATCAAACAATAGAAACAATACCATACTGTATATTAAGAAAAAAATTGAAAGCTATGATTAAAATAAATTCCTGAAATAGCTGTAATAGGATCTTCACAGACATGAGAGATTTCAGTACACTGAATATAAATACAACAGAAAAGATAGCAAAGACCTCTTTAAACATTTCTTTCATTTGCTGTACTACATCTTAAACTTTTAACATGCACTCTTTATACCATGTAGTGATAAAAGGTTTAAGAACAGTCCAAGTTTGTAAGAAACTTTATAATTCTATGAGATAGTAGCAAACTTCTATGAGAAGTAGGCTAACTTCAAAACTTCCTTCAATATCTTTAAGAATCGCTCAGATAATCAGAACTAGTACGTGGCAAACCCAGTAACACCATAACCTAATTGGCATGAAAATGACATCTCTGTATTTGTTAACATTTTAAATATTTTCCTTTAATTCTCCTGATTTTAACATCTTATTGCTTAAAAAAGACACAGCTTTGCAAGTGTTCTTGCAACACTAAATCCCAGGTGAATGCTTCTGTAACACATAAATAAATATAAACACTTAGCTTGACTATATTGTGCCCTGCATTGTTTCACAGCATTTTGAAGGTGGTACTAACAATGGTCATTAAGGAAATTGATTTGTAATAAGGGAAAACTTACAGCAACTGATTGTATCTGATCACTGCCGTTCAGCTGCAGTTTCCTGACTATTACTGCCCTGTTTTACTAAGAGGCTACAGCTTGAGAGGAGGGAGGGCAGGTACCCTCTCTGTGTCTGATGGATTCATTCAGAGGAGAAATGCTCTCTTAGGAAAGGAGATGCAGCAGAACAGTGGGGAAAGAAGCTGGCAGAAAAATCAGAAACACAGCCAGAAGTAACATGCTGAACTGCAAAACCAGACTATTACAAAGAGTGTGTCGCTGACACAGAATAAAGCATCCAAAAGCAGCAGCTTTCCTAAGAGACAGTGGCCAGTAAACAAACCAAACTACGAGTGACATTCTTGCCTCCAGGCTGAGCACCAAAGCCTGGCTGGCTTCTGACTAAATGGTCTTTTCTCTCCCACCAATGCAATGGCACTGAAAGTGACATGTGGGAATAATCACTGGCACAAGCTATCCTGGGAACTGTGACCAGGACTTCCTTAGAGAAAAAACCTGAAGTTACACCAGGCAGTATGAGAACAAACAGAACAGAGCACTGCACGGCATTGTACAACCTGATAGGATGGCTCTGCTTCTGTTCATGAGCACACACAGTAGACCTTCAGTTCTGATTCAGTAGATCTGAACCAGAGCAATCAACTTTTAAAGGATGACAAGCAAAGGGAAAAAAGAATGAGACACAAATTAATATTTAAAACTACTAGTTTTACTTAAATGGCGTGAACTTTTGACAGAGCTCCATACTGGGAATCTGTCGTGTTCAGCTCTCCTTCAGTTTAGACTCACACAATTGGCCCCAAGCACCTGAAAAAATATGGGCTCCATTAAAACATGCCATCCACTATGCAAAATGGTTTTACATATTTCTTTACTTTGCACAGTTAAAAATTTTCCTACAATCACCAAAACTAGTCTTTCTGACATAACCTTACCATTCCTGATGAACAGTTCTGCAAGTTGCTCCTTGGAGAAACCAGCATCCACTTCAACTTTAACAATCTCACATGTAGATCCTGCAGCCACTTGCTTTTGCTGTGTTGAAAATTTATATATTTGGTGAAATAGTGAAAACCCTGGTTTCTGGACTAATTCACTTGATATGTTTGTGCAAATACCTTCATACAGGCTGCTATCTGATATGCTATGTAATCTTGCAAACTTCCTTCTGGACCATGGAAAATGACATTACGGTACTGTTCAACCTACAGGCAGATAAATATAAATATTTATTTCATAAATAAATTATTCTTGGAAGTTCAGACTTGGATTTTTTTTTTAGCCTAGATGACACAATCAGCACCTAAAACACAAAATTGTTTGATTTTCACTATTGGAGTTGATAATCCTTACTATACTAGCTTCAAAGTAGATATTATTCGCATACAACATCTTCGAAATATATTGATAAATTTATATCCTAATTTGTAAAACTACATAGCAAGGTATTTTGTTACAACAGACTTTAAAACTTAAAACAGTCATCTGGAAGAATAAATTTAGTAATCACAAATATTTTCTTGATCTTGAATTAAAATATATACATCAGAATGATGCCAAAATCATCAGTTTAAGTCACTACTAAGTTAAGGATTATGACTCAGGACTTTATTTGCAGTAGAAATGGGTTCATGCTATCAGTATGGTAGAACAAGTTTTTTTTCTCTAACTCTGTCTTACCTCTAAAATGTCAGTAAGGGAATATACTCATATCTCTGCAATCCCTCAGCAATATGGCTGAACACAGCAGAAACCTGTGGCACATTCTCCTGACAACATAAAATACTATCCAAGGACACAGCAGAAATTAAGCAGGTTCTAAACTAATTCTGATTTGATGCAATGTTAAAAGAAATCATCTATGAAAGTTATCTCATATTATTCAATTATCCTTACATTTTGTGGTATTAAATAAGGTACATTGCAGGAAATTTCTATATAAGCTAGTAATAAAACTCACTTCTCAAATTTTTGCTTACATGAATGTTATTCTAATTTACTTTCTCCTCAAAAAGTGGAATAAAATAACTTTGGAAAACAATTAAGACATCAGAGAGCTTTTAATATATTTTTAAGCAGTTCAGTTAATCAGATAGCAGATATTTAACGAAGAAAGTTAATGCCCTCACAAGATTAAAGTTAAGGGTAAATTTAGGGGGAACTTTATTTTAAAACAGCTTTCATCCCATTTCATTTTTTTAGAAGTCCTGATGTTCTTTCACAGAGCAAAAAAACCTCAGTTTTAGTCAGCACTATTACAGAAGTACTTTGACAAACAAGTAGTATGGAGAGAGAAGCTAGCTTATTACTGACCAGGCGGAGATAATTCTGAAGTGTCTGAAGATGGATCATGGATGCATAAGTCACACTGTTCAAACAGCCTTCTTGAGGTCCTTAAAATGAGACATACAAATAACTTTGGTAAATTTCTCATGTTTACATGCAGGTAGGACTGATACCTACAATTTTCATGCAGTATTCTACAGTGACCTTTTATAATTAGAGGTTACACAAATTAAAACGCTGAATAAATGACAGACATTTATCTAGCACCATAGATTCAGGGGTATCCATGACATAAGCAATATATATACTACTATATGGCTGAAAAAGGCAGTAAGACTTTTATGTGCCAGCATATTTTCTGGCACAGAAATGGCAGAAAAATGTTGTAGACACTTTAAAATCTAGTTAAACAACTGAACAGGTATGATGTCTCTGAGAATCAAGCAACACTGAAGAACAAAACCAGTAGCAAATGACTCTCAAATGATGTATTTCATATGGAGTGTCTTAACATTCAAAACTTAAAAATTATGACTTGAAAATTACCAAACAAAAACACTGTGATATGCTCAGCTCTGTTGTTCTTCAAGAAGTCCCATGGTGGCTGGGAAAAAATCTGACCTGTTGACCACGTAATGTTTCCTGTTAAAAAAAAAAAAATAAGCGAGAAATATTCCTTGTATGTAAATAAAGTGTCCTACCCTCGAGCATATTAACTTGCTTACAAAGATTACATGCATACGCTGACAAATTTGACAAACAAACCAGTCCCATGTATGAGATATACTAAATCATGCCATTATTTGATATATGACTGAAGTTACTAGTGTTTTCTGCCATTTGATACACAAGTTAAACAGCTAGTCTGTCATTTTAGCTTTACACATAAAATGGAGTAAAATAGGATAATTTGCCCAGTCTAATGTGACCAGGGTTCAGTTTTGCTGATGGGAAGGTGAAGGAAGGAAGGAGATTTAAGATGAAGTACATGGATTTTCAGAAACCTATACAACTGTTACTAAGACCACCACATTTTGTCCAATTTTGCATATTTTTAAAGATTTCTCTTTTGTACCTTGCTAAGTGAAGTTATGTAAAACAGCAGTTCTGTTTACCTATGCTGGTGATTTACAGTCTGTATTTACTGTAAATTCTGGATGTACTGTAAAGAAGCAATGCAGGCTTTGAATTGTTTTTGTAGGACCACAGAATAACCTGAGTTGAAAGGGACTCACAAGGATCATCAAAGTCAAACTCCTGGCTCTGCACAGGACATCCCAAGAGTCACATGCACCTGACAGCATTGTTCAAATGCTTCTTGAACTCTGTCAGGATAGTACTGTGACCACTTCCCTGGGGAGCCTGTTCCAGTGCCCAAACACCCTCTGAGTGAAGAACCTTTTTCTAATATCCAACCTAAACCTCCCTGACAGTACTTTAGGCCATTCCCTCAAGTCCTGTCACTGGTCATTACAGAGAAGAAATCAGTGTTTGCCCTTCCTCTTTCCATATGAGGAAGCTGTAACTGCAATGAGGTCTCCCCTCAGTTTCCTCTTCTCCAGGCTGAACAGACCAAGTGACCTCAGCCACCCCTCATATGGCTTCTCCTCAATGCCCTTCACCATCTTCATGTCTCCTTTGGACACTCCCTAATTGCTTTTCTTATATTGTGGCATCCAAAACTGCACACAGCACTCAGGGTGACAACTTAGTTTCACCTGACATACGGATTTCTCCTCTGGAGTACTAAAAGTATTAAAAGGCTAATTAACATAGGGCCTCATGATATCCAGGATTATGTTAAAGTGCATAATTAATTGTTCCATTCACACAGGTAAAAGTAAGGAATGCTTTCATGCCAGCACTGTTCCAAGTTTCATATCTAGTATAAGTCTTTCTTAGTCTACACTTTAAAAGATGCAGTAATTCAAAGATATTTCTATCTTACTTAGCAGATTTCACAAATTTGAGAACACCCCCAAGTTTTGCTTTTATCATTAACGCCAATATTGATACCTAGTTTGACAGAAAATATACTGCTTGCACTGAGGCCAATGTTGGATTCTGCAGCACTATTAAATGACAGATCTTCTAGGCTCCTCCATCCATCAGAAGCGATTGCTTGGAAATGGTTTGTCACTGCCTGACTCACTGCTTTTGAAAAATCATCCCATGACGTCTGCTTGCGGATATTTAAAGCACATATTGTATCAAATTCCTCTGTACCACAATGGACTGGTTCAATGCCACTGACTGAAATCCTTACAGGCACATTAAGGGCATCTGTTGAAAAACAAAACACCAACTATAAGAAAAACTGTAAAACTCAAAATAATCCCAATTTTATCAACCAATAAATAACATCCAATATTATGGATAATTTTGTAGCTTTCAAAGGAAAGCTACAAAATAACTGCTGCTACAAAGAAGCAAATGGTAAAGAACAGCACCGATCACCACCACAAAATCAGAGCAGTGATGAAAATACCAAGGCATCTATAATTTTTTACAAAAACCAGTTCAGCATTATTATGCTTAAATAACAGGAAAGAACACAAAATTTACTTAATCTTATATTTCCTCTTTATAGACTAATTACTTATAAATTAAGACAGATGGTAAGCATTGTCTTAATTTTTCAGTTCATGGTGTTTATGCGCATTTTTTCTTATCAATGTAGGAAATAATTTTCTGGCACTAGTGCACAAGTGGAAAACACAGCTAAGCCAAATATCTTTAAATAAAAAGCTAAGAGCTAGGAAATGCACTTGAAAGGGTACATTTGATTTGCTATAGAGTAAATTGACAAAATGTTAAAAAAGGAAATTTATATGCACATTCTAGAAACTATGAAGTATTTTAAATCTTGCTCTTTGGAATACAACTCAACAGAAGCAGCAGTCTCTGGAGATCATTTAGATGACTAAAAATTAAAAGTAAACTATCTTCTAATTTTCATGCTGAACAATATGTTTCAGGAATTAATAAATTAAAATTAAATTCTAAAAGTACACCATAAAACCAACCCATATCAGATTATCACAAAGTTTTGCAACATGATCTTTGTTTCCCTTTCGTGTCCAGAAGTCAGATCTTCAGCTGATACAAACCAACAAAGTTTTCCTGATGTCAGAAAAGCTCTGATTTAAACCCACTAGCCTACCAGTGGGAAAAGATTACTCAGAGGCATCTTTCAGATGTGGAATTGTGAGAAATGCATCAAAGGCTTGCCCTTTTGATGGCTGGAGCTCAGGGAAATGAGCACAGACTGTAAGGAGTACAGAGGGTTTTCCACAGGGAAACAGGCCCCTAGGAGAGAGGTATAGAATATGCCTAAACTTCAATGCATGTGACCTCTAAGGCATAGCTGGCAACCCTGGCCCCAGTCTGTCACATCTGTTGGAGCACATCCTCCTGTTCTACACTGGAAACCTTACTGGAGTGTGAGAAAAGTAGAGGATGGTACACAGACACCCTACCCAAAAATGCAATCTTGGCTTAAGGTGTACAGAAGAAGAGAAGGGGAGGCCAAAGGTTCTGACCTGATGAAAGCCGTTGGACTCATGACAAGCATGACCAGAGACACAGGGTACTAAGACTGATGGAAATAATACAAGCATTAATTTAACAGGCTGCAGATTCAGCCATCAGAAATTTGCTTCAGTCTGATAAAGACGACCATGGAGGAGGTCTTTAGAAAGTGAGCTGTGAAAAAAGCTCACTTTTTTGTGAGCTATTTGAAAATAGCTTTTTCTATTAGAAAGTGAGCTGTGCTCCCCTCTGAACCTGCAGTAAAATGGTTAGAACTGGGATTTAAAATAGCTGAAGAGGAAAATCAGAAGCAGCAGACAGAAAACTTCCTTAATTTGTTGATAATCAGTGAACTTAACCACATCCCTGTATCCCACAAGACAAATACAAAAAATGGAGTGGAAAAATAGAGAGCATACAAATCTACAAATGTCATAATTCTAACCATGCTGAGAAATATAGATATCCTTCTCTGTATATATAGATACAGATATATCTAGATTTATACAGGATATAAAAAACAACAAAACTAGTAAGAGGATGAATTAAGTTCTGTCTCAAGAAATACACAGATGAGCCTGCTCTACTGAATTTTGAGAAAACTTACGGAGAAGGAAAAAGATGACAGGTTTCAACAGAACAGCAACCTTCTTACAGAAGTTACTGATGCTGGAAAAAAGAAGTTCTTTGATGTTGTCTCTAAGACATATTTGAAGAATCAAACAAATAATCCCCTCACCAATAAGTGACAAAATAAACTATGCTCTAAAAAGAGATTCAGATATGACTAGATGATCATCTTAGCCTGAGGGAATTTGACAGCTACTCACCACTAAGTGACTATTTCTGCAAGAATTTGAAGAAAAGATAAGAGGAGGGCAATAGCTATTGAAAAAGTAATTACTAATATTAAATTCAGAAATTTTAAGAGAATATAGACATTTGCAAATGTACAGTATGTATCATCTTTTTGAATGGTTTAGAAACAAAGACATGAGGAATTTAATAACTTCCAACAACATTTTATCATATGCTTTTGCAAAATTTGGAGAATAGAAACTTGCTAGATCAAAGTAACTTAATATTGTGGTGCCAAAAAAGTGACAACTACCCCTTTCAGATTTCTAATTTTTGCCCCAGAAGTTCTTTACTAAAAACATTTTTATGTAGTGCTGATAGCATTTACTTACTTAAGTTTTCTAGAAGATGTTTGCAATCATCAGTAGCAACATCATGCAATGTTCGATTACACTTATCTTTTCTCTCAGCCTCTAGTCCACCATGGCTACAAAGGATTTCTAGACAGTTCTGCAAAGGTAGGAACTGCATTATTTACTTGTCCATTTGCTGCACTAACAATATGCAGTTAGATTCCTAATTAAAATTCTTACACATGCATTTCCAAAGGCAATCAGCTACAGTTTCTATATATAAAATAATGTTTCTCACAGAGTTGAAAGCCAGGAGTAAAAATATTTTACAGCAGACTTTAAAGTCTGCTTTTTTATAGTCAAATAATGACTATAAAAAAGCAGAACACATAGAGCCAGGGTTCTACAGTCTCTAAGCATTGAGTGCTGATTAGCTGAATTAAGAAATTCTTACATCTGGCCACTAGTTTAAGCATTGATAAGGAGACAGAAACCCAGCTATTATCCTGGTTTGAACATCTTGGCCTCATGTTAAATCAACACTAAGTAAGCAATTCTAAAGCTTAATACAGACTAATAAATGAATCTATTTAGGTAACAATTCATAAAATCAGTTTTCACTTTGTAATTCACCAAGTAGGAGTTTCCACCATGACTGACACCTGAGTGGGACACAAAAAAGGAATAATTTTAAAATCACCTTATAAGCTTCTTCTTTGGCAGAATTTCTGCATGCAGAAACCTGAAATTCTGCAAGCATTGTAAGAATGCAGTGATATAAAAATGTATTTTTATTAAGTCGGAGCACAAACATCTTGTGGATGACAACATGATGCCCTCTAAAAATGTCATATGCTCAACAAAAGTAAAAATAATTTAAATTAGAAACAGGCTATTAGCATATAAATTTGGATTGGCAGAATCATACTGTGCCATGAAAAAACATTCACTCTATAGATCCTCCCAAATATGTGTGGGATACAAGAATTCTCATAAAACTACATTCAAATTGATTGATCAGCAATCAGAAAAAGGATCAAGTCCTTATTTCTAATGGCCATCATTCTGCAATAATACAGGTGGCCTCCATGAAAGCTTCTCCATCTCAGACATGCCTTTAAAGACACATCCATATTGTAAAAAAAAAGAAGCCAATGGAAATCATACCAGTTGATATGGTATTGATAATATTTGGGGTTAACCATAGCAGAGAAACCAAACCTTGAAAACACAAAGAAGCAGCTATTGAGTATTTTGATGCAGAATAGTGGCTAGTAGCAGGATGACATAGTGTTACCTATTTTGCAGCTTTATCTGACACCCTCAGACCTTTCATAAATATAGCAGTCACTCAAGGTATATCTGCCCGTGAGATGAAATTTTACTAGGCTGTAGTTATAGCATCTATAAGTACTTTAAAAAAAAAGTTTAGCTCACTAAGCTTGCCAGAAGGATATCAAGCAGAAAAAAGCACATATTTTCTTGCCAGGTTAGCTTGTTAACTATCTCTCAAACAGAAGCAATGAATAGCAGAACAGCAGAAGGCTGAGGACTGAACTGTGAGGCTGAAAATGGGAAGTAAAGCAGGAAGAAGTGGAACAGAACAAAGAAATCAAGCTTATTTCCTTAGTACAATGAGGATTTTTGTTGTCTCTGCTGCCTATGAAATAACAGCTAAGATGTCCTAGCAGAATTAATCTGTAAAGAATGGCCCCTACCTATTTCAAAACAAGAGGATGCAAGCATCAGCACTGCTTATATGCAGCTATCATGCACAGGAATGAATGACATGCAGTGTACATAATGGATTAGAGAACGAAGTCAAAGTGTTAACAGCACTTGGAGATGGCTATTAAGCTTTTTTAGCTTTTAAACATCCCAAAAATATCTCAAGTCGATAAATGCATTAAATCAAATACAATTTTATAGTCTTTGCAACATCACAACCAGGAATCTGACTGCCAGCTGTATATCACCTTCATCACCCAAGAGACTCCCCTCAACCCCAAATGGAGATCTTAATAAACAGTTGACTTGGAATGTGCTTAGAAACTCAAACCCTATATACATGAAGACTTCCAGTGTCAAACCTTTCAGAGAGATCACTAGTCAAAGCAATTTCAGACAGCAAATGAAACCTAAATTCAAAGGTCCTGAGGATTATATTATTGCAGAAAGAGCCAACATAGTGAACATTATTTAGGTATTTGCAGATTATAGCAAATACCTTAAACTCCATCTAAATTCATATGAGTGGAAACTGGAATGAGAATCTGCATCTGCCTAACACACATTGGTATGGAACACTGACTCTTTGTAATGCAAAATGCTGAATAAGCAGTGGCTGTCCCTAAAAAAACCCCATAATTTAAACTAAATCTTAAATCTGTCTCTATTTTGAACATATCTATTTTGAATGTAAATTTATCAGGAAAAAAAGCAAACATAATGACAGGTATTGAACTAGGCATGTAAACACAAGCTGATTTTTGAAGTCTCGGACTGTATTTTCTTAAAAATCACTCTGCTGTTTTTAGCACCTCTACTTTATTCCTGGGTAAAAATTTTACAGTGAGATCTGACTGACAGCGACCATATAAAAATAAGTCCTTTAAATGGTCAGTGTTAGAAGTGTATAGCTTCTGATATCAAGAAGTGATATTAAATTTCTAGAAATCCTCCTGTTTGTCATCAGTAGGACCAGTCAGGTCATCCTCCATGTCATCAGTTATCCTAACCTCACAAAAATGTTTCATTGCCTGCTAAAAAGGCTGCCCAAAATAATAAATTAAACAATGCATGTCTGCACAAATCTGGTTCTCAAATTTCTTCTTCTCCCCTTCTTCACAGAGGAAAAATTGTTCCTAGTGAAATCATCCCTACCTGTAACTCGAAATTATGTCCATCTAATATCTATAAGCACATGACAGCCAATGAATTGGCATTCAGGGTGGGATTCATCTCAGCTTAACTTTGAAAATCTCAGGTAATGATGTTTCCTCTTTTACTAATGTCCCATAAGAGGCAGACATTTAACTATGATAATTCACTCCATTTGACACCTGGATTCTGGAACAAATGGTCCGCTGGAGGTCTATCTCTGTCTCTGTTAAATCAAGTCTATAAACTAGATAACAAATTTAGACTTGACATCTAAGTCATAATTCTTCAAACATAAAAGAAAAGGATTTATTTTACCTAAATTCTCTCAGGTTTCTGTAACTTGTTCACACAGACTAACCTTAAAGCCTTTTGATGCTGCTATATGGGCAGCAGTCCAACCCTCTTTGTCAGCATGGTTGATGAGATCTGCAGAAACAACAGGCTTTACTCTACTGCTATGGTCATCTTCTGTCTTCTCCAAATCAAAGCAGTCTAAATTAGGCTCTGTGTCCATCAAACAGTTCCCATTGTTCGGCTCTCCATAGTACATAAGGAGCTTGAGACTTTCAACATTACCAGAATCCACTGCTGCGTGAATTGGTGACCAGCCATCCTAAAAAAAAACCACAATCAAAAAGCACTCTGCCACCAAACACATAGAAAATTGTTTGCAGAATTATATCAGCAAAGAATCTGAATGGAAGGCTCTGTCTAGAAATTAAGAAGACAAGCAAGAGTGACATAATAATCCTTTGGGAAAACACAGTTGCTTGTATGTGTTTTGGGTAGAAGAGAGGGAAGAAAATTTAGAAGAAAAAGAATTTTACAGCTTTCTCCAAGGACAGTCCAACAGATAAAGTCTTCAAAATTTTTAGAAGAGTCTAAGTGATACAGGGCTTACATGCTGTTAGTAAACTGCTTCCTTCCTGTGCATCAAACAAAAATGATTCCAACTATCAATATCATTTCATGTTGCATTAATCCATTTATTAGTTTCACAGTTTTGACATCACAACTTTCTCTCATTCCAAGTCAAATATATTTACTTTCCACTTGCAAAATAAATTAATGATAAAAGATTTAGTGTAATGATTACAGGAGGAGTAGAATGTTCTGTGAAGCAACTACTCTTTGTGCTGTATTTTGGAACAGACAATAACCCACATTTATTGTCGTAACAATCTACTGACATCACAGTCACAAAAAAACTTTAGAAAAGCACCTGAAAAGGGCAATTACATAGGCACTAATTTTGAGACAGTCCTCTTCCCTTCTCCTCTAGATATGACTTTTTTTTGGCCCTATTCTGCCATTTGTGATATATGAGACTTTACTGGCTCTTGCCAGTTTTGGGGAGTTGTCCCTTCAAGGACAAAAATAAAGCACCCTAACATAAAAAGTAGAAGCATTTTACAAATCCAGTGCTGGAGAAAAGTTGCAGCAAATTGCCAATGAATCTGAAATACGTAAAATGGTATGAAAGTAGACAACATACAGTTTTAAAAAAATCAGCAAGTACGAAGAAAATAACAAAATACTAATTTCAAATTATATGGTTTATTCCAGCTTTAAAGAAATGTTTAAATAAATATTTTAATGCCAATATTCAGTACTATACAAGGTACTGTGACTTTACAAACTATTTTAACTTACACTGGTTTTCATTGTTCGATCCGCTCCACCTTCCAACAATAGTTTAATACAATCGTTATTTCCATTTTTACAGGCCAGGTACAAAGGTGTCTGTCCTCTTTCAGCAGCATGGTTAATATCAGCCTGATACATAATTAATAATTCTGCACATCTGCAGCAAACAATAAAGCAATAAAATTGTCTTATGTTAGACACGCAATGCCTCTTTATAACTTAAGACATTTAAATATTTTAAATAAGTTATTGATTTCACAGATAGAGATCTACCTGTGATCAACCCATATACACAAGTACAAAGTATAATTTTGTACATAGGTATAAAGACAGGCTACTTTAAACATGTACATCTTAAACTCCTGTAGTTGCATTTAAAAATTGTGAATGTAAACCACTCCATTTCACAAGACTGATAAAAACTTGATGACAGCTGCTTAAGAAAAACATTCAGCTGAACAAAAAAAAAAAGAAACATTTCTGACAACTGATATTTAAAATGGAATTGAAAAGGGAAAAAATGAAATGAAGGATGAGGACTAGCTTTACCAGCAAAATGGACACTCATCTAGGGAAATAACCTGGTAGGGGTAGCAAAACAGCTGTGGCAGTACCTACCATTCAGATCCCTGAATGGAGGCTACTCCAGAAGGATGCCTTGGGTCTACTGCTAGCAGCTACTGGGTTATGGAGGATGGAAGATTTGATGGAGTGCTGAAGAGCAATTCACTTGGGGCTGGGGCATTCAGATCCAAGCTCCTGTACTTCCTCACAACCCTGTAGCACTAGGTCCATTTTTTTTCCCAGTTCTTGTGCCAGAGTTGGCTACCTTTCTCTTCCCCAACCTAGATTTTCAACAACACTTAAGACCTTGCAAAAATCTTAATGCCAGTCAATTCACTCTGCAGTTCAAACAAGCACTGTTAACAAAGATAAGTTCCCAGCTCTCCAGCTCAATATTTATCAGTCCATAAAAACAGAAAGCATATCAACAATAAAGCCTCAAAGCAGTTAGTGCAATGCCAAATAACTACTGATTAAGAGACCATACTGTCACAAAATATACTGTGACAAAATATTTAAACCAATGTAAGGTGTATATATATATAAGAATATAAGCAACTATATACTAAAAAATCACAAGTATTTAAGAAAATTGCTTTTGATACGTTTTTATCCAGTCAGAAAATCAGTTAACTTCAAGGTAAAATGCAAAATTTTACAGAAGAGTAAAACAGATAGCACTGATACGAATTACTTATCTATGCTTTCCAAAAATGCTCAACTGAACAAAAAAAAAATACAAATAAAAATAATGTTCTGCCTTAACAAATGTTAGGCATACATTGTAACCATATAGACACAAAAGTCATCTTAAGAAGGGCTCACAACAAGACAGTTCCACAGAGCAATTCAAGATGAAGTTTTGAGATTGCAAGGTTAGAAATATCTGGTTTGATACTTTACATTGCATTTGGTGAATCTCAAAAAGCTACATAAACTTTCCACCTCAAGGTCAGGGTCATCCTGGCATGGACCACATGGGAAATTATTCTGGAAGTTTCTACTAAAACCAGTTTCTGATCTGGTGATATTACTGGACCAGCCTCAAAAACTAGAATTATTTTTTCTGACTACATTACTAGGGTTAGAACAACAGTATTGTCTTGGCTCAGGAACAAGGTTAATGAAGATGTCACAGGGGACTGGTTAGCAAGTCTATGACAGACATCTACTCTGCAACTGAGAGCAGTTTAGTGCTGTCATTAACCTCACATTAGGAGACAGACAATACTGTAGCCCCAAATTCCACCTACTACAGATTTTTTTCTGTGCCTGAACTTTGAAGAGACCAACAGATCAAACAGCCTGAACCATTTGTAGTCCTTCTGACATTTTTTGCTAGCTCTGTCATTCCATGCTCAATTTTACAATTCAGTTCATGTTCAGTATCTAAAAAAGTAAAATCAAAAAATGTGTTTAGGGATATCATATTACATAACTAAGTCTAAGGCAAAAAGAATATAAAGTCTGCAACACCACAACACAGCAGATGATATACAGCAAAGTGTTGTGAGGGTAAGTCAGGGAAATAAACAACTTCCTATTTAAATGAAGTGTTAAGATATTTATTTTAGTGAGAGAATATGAATACAAAAACATTAAACCTTAAAAAACCCCTCATTTTGTTGTGTAAGGTATTTGATTATATTTCACTTAGGAGAAAACTTAGATGTTCATTTGCCTCTGAATATGATACTCATAGTGTTCTGCCATCAGTGCAAAACAAATTTCCTTCTTCCTTTCTCTGTTAATCCTATACTATGGCTGATAACTCAAAGAAAATTTAAAAAATTCAGTGGCATGATACTCATGTAGACCAGTACCACATTGTAATTGCTAAGAATACATACTCAGCAAACTTAAGAGCTGAAATTGGAAAGAAAACAAATAGGAACTATTAAAATCAGAATGGCATAAGAATATGAATTTAAGTAGATGCTTTCAATAAATTAGAGTTAAATACATTTATATGTAAGAATGCAACAGTAATGTAATGAAAACATATATAATATAAAGATAATATAAAACTGAGTAACAGTTGCCTGAGCTGACAGGCAAAATCTTAAAGGCTTCACTTACTTGACATGTCCCTGAGCAACTGCTGAACACAAGGGTGTAAAGCCATTTTTATCAGCAGCGTCAACTTGTGCTTCTGCAGCCAGCAGCAATCTCACACAATCTATAAATGGAGCAGAAGCATGGAATGAGTCAACAGGATCAAGCTGTTAAAACTACCAAAGGCTAAAGTCTGCTCAAGGGGCAACAATCAGCCAGTCTTTTGGACCACACATCACACCTTAGGGGACTGAAATAAAAGCTCAGGAAGACGTTTGCAGGAGAGAGATGAGAATTCCCTCCCAGGGGCATCACCAGCCATTTGCAAAAAGGGCTTGGGCTGGGTTCTGCTAGGATACAAATACATGCCCATTGCAGGCAACTCCCACAGTATTAGCTATTTTACCTGCCAAGTGAGGAATCTGACTTATCCAGGAGTCCCTAAAGGCATCACTGCCTACTGGCAGTTGTGACAAATATGACAGCCACAGGGGAGATGTTCACAAGCCACACAGACCTCAAGCAACACACTGGCCAGTCTTATTTTAGGGCACTGACTTGTGATTGCAATGACAAATAAAATAAGCTGAAAAACTCAAACCTCCCCAAACCATTCCCATTCATATATTTTCAAAACCACATGCTAAAAATAGTACCAGCCTAATTCCATCATCCCTACAGCTAATTTAAGATAATTAATTACATAGTAATTAGACTGCTTTTCATCCATAAATTGGAGTATCATTTGATGCAATTAACTTTGAAGAAAACAGTTGATCTGCTCCTCATTCTTGAAATTGGCTCCAGACCAAAATAAAACAAGTCTTTTGTAACTGAAACTACAACTTGGAAAATAAGCTCAGCTACAACACCAATTACAAACTCCTGACCTGATTTCTGAGCAAGCTTACTGCATGCTGTTCCAGCACTCAGTAAAATCCTGAAGCCAAGTTTTGTCAGTGAAGTTTAACTCTAGATAACAGAACCAAACACATACTAAGAACAACTTGGAGATCAGAAAAATATATTAAGAACTACTTAGAAATCTGACTAGTCTATACCATTCTTCAATGAATTTACTCCTGTTACAATTTTTCAAATATCAATACAGATGTTGTGGAGTTGATTGAATAAATGAACATTAAGAAACAAAATCTTAAAACACTCTAAGTTATTATTTTTTAAATTAGGATTCTTTAATTTTGAAGTAAGTCATCTGATGGGAAATTATTTTTCTTTGTTGTAAAGCTGGTTGTCATGGTAAGTTACCAGGACTTGACCTGTAATTTTTCTTTAAGTCATAAAGAAGCTCTCTGTTAACTAACTTACCAAGTCCTTCCAATTATAAGATAGTACCACTTAAAATAAAACTGTATGTTCATTCATTTTTAGCACAAAAATACTCTGCTAAGAATGACCTATCTTTTTTTTCTTCTTTCCATGGTCAGTCCTGGTCCTATATTAAATTATTAACTTGAAAATACAGATTCCTGCTTGACATCCTTAAATACTTCTAAAGTTTATGAGGGATGTTGAAAAAATTTTCATCTACAAGTTTCAAGTGTTTGGCTAAAATACTCTGCTGTTTATTCATAAAGCATATGTTAGCCATGCAAAAGCCAAGAACACATAGAACAAGACTCCCTGTCTAGAAAGGCATGGTTAATTCACACTTATTGATTGGCAGATCATTCAGGTGGTAGGTTATGTCTGTATAAGTACTGTTTCTGATGAAGCTTATCTCTGAGAAAATACTGCTTCTGAAAACAGCTTTTCATTCTTAGGGATAAGTGTGACCATGAGGAAATACAGCTACTTGCATAAGGCAGAACACATGAGCTAGTAAGCTCTACATGACCTGTTCTGATGGCATATAAAGTAGAAGAGCAATTAGCTCCAAGATGCCTGGGTCTTCTGGATGGGCTTTTTACTGGGATTTGGAGAAGGATATTTTGGGTCAGTCCAGGCTCATTCACTCTGGTTCACTCTGGTCTGCCATAAAAGTAATAAGCAGCGGGGAGTACTGGGTGGAAGGGCAGGCACTAGACAGACATTTGTGCCACTATGTTAAAAGTTTTGGTCACAGCAAAAGCAAAACGTGGAAGCAAATTAAGATAAACACCTGGAGATTTTACTGCTCTCCACCACAGCTGGGTAGTTAGTTCTTCGAGAGTGATGGCAAACATCATGCAGATACATCCGTGGCTTGACAAAGCTGACTCCATGTAGCTGTATGTCTCTGCACCTCACTCCTTTCTACTTCCCACACCATTCCAGCTTTTTTCTATCAATCAGGGTGCCACAACCTCCAAATACTCAGGATAGAAGAGAATCAATTACACCATAAATGCATATGATTAGCACATAGCAGAGTCCACAGGCAATTTCTCTCCACATCTCTCAGATTCAGGAACTCTTACTGTTTCATTCTGTCCTTCTCCACCTCTTTGTGATGGAGAATGGTCACGATCTGCAACACCATACAGCTATGCAGAACCACTAAGAGAACCACTGTTACTAAGTGCACAATAGACCTGAAGTGGTTCCTTCTGTCCTAATGGTAAAACCAAGACAGACTCACAAGACAACCTGTTCAGCTATCCCAATCTAGTGGTTAAATCATGAAATTAACAGTTTCCTCATGTCCATTCAAATACAAAGAAAGTGTGTATTTTTAGGGTGAATTTCTCTCTCTCAGACCTACAGAATTAGGGACAGTGTGTTGGAAACAAAGCATCTGCTATTAACTTCATGTGCAGGAAAAACCCTCTGCTGCAGCTCTCAAAAGGCAACTGTTTCCCAACAGGAAAGCTACACATTTTGCAATTAGGATAGATTGGGACAGAATATTTCAGTGCTCTTTTCTCGTGTAACTCAATTTTCTCTACAGAATGGGCTGAGATCATGTAACAGCTGCTGTCACCATGCTGGTTCCAATGTGCTCTACCACTCTAGTTATCTACACATCTCAAATAATGTATTTCTTCACTGAAAAAGTGTGGGGATCATTCAGTTCCCACTCTTCCCAGAATCTCCAAAACATGGTATTTCTGAAGGGAGGTACTCATTATGCTTGCTTTTATCAGTTCAAAAGTTACTCTTTTCTTCTTGTGAAATCTTCTCCAGGAGAAACAGGAAAACCTGGTTAGTTGACTTAGAAATCTCAAAAACCATTTAGTCACTAAATCCACTTTAAAAATATTCTCAATAAATTAAATCATGGTGTGATCACCCACTAGTGTAGGCCTGTGTTAAGTCTTACAGTTAGACTGAATGATCTTAAGGGTCTGTTCCAATCTAAGTGACTGTATGATTCCATGGGAAAAGTACCCAAAACAACAGAAACTTACCATTGACAACACAATTCAAGACATTGAAAATTTTGAACGATAAATTATTTTATCCTTAAAATGACAGCAGTATAATTTCTTTCCACCTGGCTAGTTAGGAAGAGGTATTAGAAAGGACTTTTAAAAATATTTATTTCTATATATCCATTCTTAAGCCTGTATAATTTAAGTGAACTTGTTTTTAAAAGTCTCCACTTTGAATTGCTACATATATCCATTCATTTGAGAACAAACTTCAAGTAAAGAAAGAGGATTATATACATATATAAATATATATATATATATAT
>VZRH01001941.1:136428-179953 GCA_013397555.1 Urocynchramus pylzowi | reverse complement strand
AAATATATATATATATATATATATATAATTATATAATAAAGTTAAGCACAAAAAATCTTCCTCCAAAAATTGTATAGAGCTATACTTTCAATTTTCATATAATTTATTAAGGAGACATCAACACTGCTGTTATGTGATTCTCTCATTCAGAGTTCATACTCATTCAGAGTTCATTTAGTTGCTGAAATGTGATGATTGGTACAACCAAGTATTTTTCACATCCTGTCAACTATAAATAGATAAGCAACACTACAACCTCTGTAATACAGTTTTTATCTCAAAAAATAAAGCATACTAAACAGAGTGCATATGCATATGTTTGCTTTTATTATTGTGTTTGCACAATTCTCTCAAATGTCTTTCTTATTTGAAATTTTGACAATAAAACAAGGAACCAAATTGCCTTTGCTGTCAGTAGGAGCTGCTCAGTAACTGAGAATCATTTGCTTTGATGCAATTTAAAAATACAAGATGAATAATGAAGAATTGGGTCAATTATGGTCTCCCACAAATATTAGCAATGATAACTGCATGTAAGCCTAGAATAATAGACCAAACATTCATTCAGTGAGGGGAGAATAATAAATTAACTTTTGATTCTTAAGACTGCAGATAAGTTGAAAAAAGGAAAAAAACACCAAAGGAAAAAAAAAAAAAGTACTTTTTCACTATTTTAAAGGTTTTGGCAACAGGAAAGAAACTCAGGTGAAAAGAACCAGATGTTTCTACAAAAAAAAAAAAAAAAAGGCAAAACCAAAAACCCATAGCATCTAGGAAGCAAAGACAAAATATACCATTTTGAACAAAATGAAAATTCCTCCTTCTCTATGCCTGGTAACAACATTAACCCTGAACATGTGAAAAAATGTACACTATCTGCTTAGCTGCAGATTTTGTATCCTAACTTTAGTTTTATTCTTAAAATATTTCAAAAGGATTATGAAATAGCCTATGTACTATCTGGAGCACTGGATCAGGGGTTTGTAATTGTGTCACTAATAAATATTTCATTAAATAAAACCACAAAGTACTCTTGCAAGCAGTGGCATTAATGGGACTATGTTCAACCTTCTATTCTGAAATAAAATTTTGACTTTACTAAAAATTAATGGAATATTTGCCATTGGTATTGCTAGATTTCATCTTTAGTGTCCAAAACAGCATAATGATACCACTTGCAATATAAGAATCTGGAGGTTTTTATGTAGGCAGAAAATGATATAGTAATGTGCACTGGACTTTTAAAACAAACCTCTGTTTGAGAGCCTTATGTTAAAAGTCTGAAAATTATTGCTAGGAGTTTGTATCCATTAAATTCATATCTGTTAATAATATACTTGCTGCATTTCATAAATATATTCATAAAATATGAAGACTGACTGTTGAAAGGCTCAGAAATGCTACTTCCTCAATACAGAGGAGGGCTGGGGTCATGGGAAAAGAAAAAAAACACCTTTTAATTTTCTCATTAATTAGCCTAGGTAACAAATGAAAGCTATTTAATTTAGTTTGAAAATAAAGACAGATCATTTTATTTCCCAAGTAACACACTATTCTGACACTATCTTCCACCATTTTCACTGCTGCTGCAGAAGATAAAAACCCTGATGACCACCTGTTCTTTGCTGCTTACTCCCTGCCGAGGAAAGTTCTTTCTTTCAAGCTCCTACTGCCACAAAAGATCTTTAGTGTCTCACGGAATATGGGGTGATAATATCTGGTAGCTTGTTATATGAAGGGAGTGGAGAATTAGAATGGATGCTCTTGCAGAATGCTACCAATTTTTTTGAGCTTCAAATGCTTTCAGAGTTCCAAAATTCTGCTTCAAGAAGCATTGCTTACATATATGCTACAGCATGATTTTGGTCATATAATGTATATATCCCACTTTCAATTTAACATTTTTAAGAAGAATGCATTTGACTTAATTGAATATTAAAAACTTATGAAGTAAGCTTTCACTAGTTTACACGGATGCCATACCAGATCTTAGTATCATTTACCTGTATGTCCATTCGTAGCAGCAGAATACAAGGCAGAATAGCCATCTTCACAAGAGTAATTAATATCCAGTCCTTCTTCATTAAGCAGCATTGATAATAAAGTGACATTTCCCTGGGCAGCAGCTTGGTGAAGAAGGGTGGGCCTGCCACCCAGGGGGACAGGACCACCACTTGTTAACAAAGGGGTTAGGGAGGAAGACCAGCCTGTGAGTTAAAGCAACAGAAGTTAGAGAAACATAAATAAGCCCTGCTTTTTCTGTGTTCTTTTAAGTACTAAAAAGTATCTTCAAAATGACTGCATTTGTTAGTTTAGCAAAAGTTTTGTGATGGTGCTTTGTCTACACATTAGAAGGTACTCTGAAGGATAAAAACTGCATTGAGGGGTGACACTTGTTAACACAAATGAACAGGACATCCCTACAAAGGGTCAATGTGAAACTTGCCAACTGTCGCAGCATCTGGACGTCCCCAAAAAAATGTATATTATCAAAGCTAAAAGAAGTTTTAGACAAGTTTTAATTTATTTGCAATATGCTGGGAAGATTTTTTTTTTAAAAAAATGAAAAGTTTTCAAAACAAAGTACTTATTTTCATAGGTAATTTTATCCTCCTTAGTGCAAACCTTAGTGTTTATATATTTAGTATTTATATAACTCATGTGTAGTTATAAAGATAAATTGCACAGAGAGCCCTTAATGACTTCTGATGCCTTTCAATAAGTTTAAAAAAAACACGTAGAAATCATTTACATAAATAATGCAGAAAAAATATATTTACTATCGAACTCTCCATTAAGATAACGTTCCTTTTATTCAGTGATACTTAAACAATATATTACAAAATGCTCCAGTGGGAATGAATAACAGGTTATTCAAAATTCATGCATGAAAGCTTTCAAGTCTCTCCATTAACAAAGAATACTCAAGCCAAAACTCTGAAAGCTTAGGAGTTGTGGTTAAATGTTCTGTGGACTACTTATCAGCTTTAGTAGGGACTTTGTTAAGAATGTGAAGTTTGCTGCATAAGGCATGGAATATTTTGTGCATCCTTCCTTGAGCAAAGACTGCAAGAGAAAATAGGAAAAAGGCTGGTTTTTTTTTTTTTTTAATATATTTTCACTATTACCTTATAAAATACACATTGCATTTATCTCTTGAGTAAATAACTTTGTCTTCTGTGGCCACAAATCAGCTACTATAGGAGGCTGAAATTTGATACAAAGCAAGTTAAGGCAGCTTTTAATGCACTTTTGCAAGGCCTGAGACTGAAGAAGAGCTGCAGGGCATTAGCTTCAGTTCCATTCAATCTGGTAAGTGCTATTCAACATCTTGAACTAGAAAAAGTATGTGGTAGTAGCAGTACCATGCTGGGATGCTCTGCTTCACATTTTGGAAAACAAAATGAAATACAGAAATTCCCAACAGAATTCTACAGAAGCAATAAACTGGGTACCTTGTAAGATCTCAATAAATTTTAATTAACATCAAGACTTACACAAGAATTCATCATCTGAGCAACACCAATGAAGAATACATAATTTGATTCCAGTTAAAAAAAACCCCAAACAACAAACAAATGCTTGGAGTATTTTCATATTTGTTTCTAAAGTAAGCTAAATTTGTAAACTTAAATTAAGTTTACTAGTGAAGTATCTAAAGGAAACATATTTTTGGTACTTTCCCAATATTATTAGCTTATTATTAAACTTTTTTTTTATATTCATTGTAAGAAGTCATCACTACAGCTATGAAGTTATCTTAGAAATCCAAATTTAAACCAAAAATAAATTGTGAAATTAACTCCATACATCTTCTTATAACTTCAATTCTGAAGCTACTTTCTGACTATTAATACTCTTAGTCTATAATACTTATTTCTCCAATACTTTTAATCAGATGATTTTGTGGGTTTTTGAAGTTTGTATGAAAAACAATAAGCAATATAAAAAGTAAACTGTATCCTTTAAGTAGCAAAAACCATATTATCTTCAACTTCCACCATTTGAGAACAATTAACTCTTATAAAATTCCCTAAGGTCCAAAGGAAAACTTGCAGTATTCCTCTCCCTTGTGGAAGTGGTTTTATTTTCCCAGCCTTTTGTTATTCTTTGAAACTAACTGTGCTGCAGCTGTTGCTATACATATCTTAATGCTTTTTTAAATAGTACTTGTGCAGTTTTTACTGTCTTCTTGTGGTAGTTATCTGATAGTGGATATTGCCAAGGTGGAAGTACCGTTACTAAAATTGTTTATCAAAGAAACACAGGGATTTTGGTAATATGAATAGTATTTTGGGTTTCCTTTCCTTTTCAAAAAAATGCAATTTTTGATGTAGTTTATTTGCTTGTTTGTTTGCTTACTCTTGGGGCATCCTTTAGAAAAATGCCAAAATGAAAGGAATTTTTTTAATTTCACATCTTAATTTTCATTTCAGCTCCTTGAAAAGAAAAATATGTTGTTGCAATTCAGTGATGAAATTAATTATACTAGGTTAACATTAAATTAAAACCTTCTACTGATAAAAATACAAAAATAAGTAATAACATAAATATAAGTTCACATTCTATTATCAATGTGAAGCAGTATAATAAAATTCAATTCATCCAACAAAATGCACCAACATTAGAAGATATCAATAAATAAGGGACACCATTACAGACTCAAAAAGTTAGGAAATGTGAAGCATCTGTGAAAGCTTGTAGGGCATGCAGTGATGAAGGGCAGAGGGACAGACAAAAACAGCTTCTGGCATCAGCTTCAGAATGTGAGATGGTTAATTTCAGAGCCTAGATCAGTCCTTCACCCCCCTGCCACAGACACTTTTATCTTCAAAGCCAATTGTAAAGAGAGAATGAATCAATCATTATAGAAATGAGCAAAATAAAAAGAATATAATTCATTCAAGAGTGACACAGAAAGCACAAAAGTAAGAAGAAAGTGAAAGCAGAAATCCCAGGGATATGATAATCCAAACGCCTACATTTGTTTCCATTTTGAAGTCTTACAGCCATTGAACTGCAGAAATCCAAACAGAGCAGAAGCAATTTGGCACCAATTCAAAGGCTGCTGAAGTTAATGAAAACACTGCCACAGATTTTGAATCAGGCCATAAATGTTCATTGTAATGTCTCTATGTGCAGTCTGCTTAACATTAATGATGAAGGCCCATGTCTTTTCCTACCCGGGATGAAAAGAGCAACACGTGGCACAACAGCCATCTCTAAAAGAAGATGTGATCACATTACTTCAGCAGAATGCCTCAGTGACAGGGACCAGGGGTCCCATTTAAAGTTTGCTCTGAAGAGCTCCTTTTCCTAGAACCAAGGAAATCACTGAAAATCAGGCTATATGTTCCTAAATCAATCCAAGCTCACTAGGAAACTCTATTAAAATTAATAAATATAATACTTTAGTGATTAGGATATTATCAATTCCTCTGACTCCACAGTAAGAAGAAAGAAGTATGAATTTACTGACCAACAAAAAAGTATAAAAATGAAGGATTCTGTCAATGTCCTTTAATATGCTAAAATTGTTTGTCACTGTTGTTAAAAATATTAGAGAATTCTGATTGAAGCTCACTACTTACTGTACAATAAAATATGAATAAGGTTTAACCATGTTCTGTTTTAACTGAATGTAAAACTGAAATTCTAAATATTTTCTGAAAAAAAGTAAATAAAACATATTAAAATCAACCAGATCATTAATAAAACTAACTGATTCTGTGCCTAGAGGACATGCAAATGCAGATATGGGAAGGAGGTTTCAGCAGTATTTGTAGTTTGTTAGATGTTTCTCACCTCAAAAGTAATACTTAAAAAAGAAGCTGAAAAAGGGAGTAAGTGGCATGAATTCAGGTAATGCTGACCACATTATCTTAACAAAACCAGTGTTATTAAATTTGGTTTATCTTTCTATTTCCATATATATTTATAAAACCTGGCTTTTTTCTTAGCATATAATTTTGAAGGAATTGTTTTCCATACTTGCATAATATCCATTGCTCTAAATTTAGTTAGTTCTGCAGTTTGCTAAAACACTTGGCCAAAAAATTAAATTCCTTTAAAAACATAAAGAAAATGAGGTTGAAGAATAAGTGCAATAAAATATAAACTTATTTGTGTGAATATTTATGAATATTTATGTGAATATTACAGATAGTTATTAAGGTTCTTTGAGCCTGTATCTAGCTAGTAAAGGAGATGCTAAAATAACATCTCTATATTAATAAAATAAAATAAAATAGCATACAGCTAAGTAGAGTTTAAGCAATCTTTCTTAGCAAACTTTGGATCATGTTTCCCATTTGCAATAGCAAATATTCCTGAAAAACAGTGTCACTTACAAAGTACTAAGATGAAATGTTGAGAGCAAGGATTATAATGGAATTAAATCAACAAATATTTCCATGCCTTCTCAAAAAAAGTGAAGGGAGTTAGTGAAAAAAAGCAATCTTAAAAATTAAAAAAAATCTAACAATTTTTGACAAAAAAGTTCTCTCTTTGAGAATTTTCTCTGAAAATGGTCACACATTTCATAAGAAACACAAATTAAGTATTTGGGGGCAGAGTGTGATTGAAAAGAATGACTGTTCTAAGAAAAAAGTTAATACCTCAAAGCACCAACTAAAGCAAAAAAATACATGAAATTGTGAAGAAAAGCACTGATAATTTAATTTTTAAGGTATGAGATTTATTCTTCTAAAGAATAATCAATAACTAATTTAAGTGATTACCAAATATCAGATAAATAATGTAATACTAACTGTTACATACACCTAATTCATGCTGACAGGATTTGTGGAAGACAATCTCTTGCTTACAAACACTATTCACTTGGAAGCTGGCTTTTCCAGTAAGTTGTTCTATGTTCATAAAATCTTAGAATTTTTTTTAAGAATTTTAGAATTCCATTATGGAGCCCAATAGCACTTGAAGGCAAATTAAGTTTGCAAAATATTTGAAATACTGGAAGACTAATAATCTATCTGACATGGCAATCAGACTCATCTTGGAATATGAATTTAAGATGAAAATTCAGGACATCCATAAGAAAAACAGCAAATTAATAGGCAGTCACCAAATCCCAATGTTGTTGACTCTGAGGAGCAGAAGACAAACAGAAGGGTAAGATTTCTGAGCTCATACTTTCATGGAACAGCTCAGAAAAGAGAGAGGATTCTGACAGTATGGTGTGACAACCAAATATTGAAAGGATGACTAGGTTACTCCTGATACATGCAGAAAGTCTTCAGTGAAGTGGAATGGGAATAAAAATTGCTTAAAACCAGGAAACCTGGAATCTCCTGTATACGCACACTCAATTTTGCCACACACTGTTTTTGGAATGGCTTCCCCAGGACTGGTGCTTGAGTTCAACTCACTTATCAGCTAGTGGTGTAGCTACCCAGAGAAAGTGGTTGGTGATGTGCTGGAAGCAGATCAGCTGTGCAGGGCTTTTATGCCCTACAGATGATGATGCAGGTACTAGAGTAATGAGGGACTGCAGTACCATAACTGAACCAGCTGTTGAAATTCAAACATTCTTCAATGCTGATGAAGGTCTAAAGTGTTCCAAAATGCTAGTATTAACCAAAAATAAATTAAAAAAAATTAAAACAATTTGTTTAATACACTCTAATCTGCAGCTCAATTAATTTAAACATTAGTCCTCTTTAAAAAAGCCTTCAATATGGAGACTTCCTTGAGGAAGCAAACTTCCTTATATCATTACTAAATCAGCGAAAGCATTCCCATATCCCTGGAATGTGGAAAAAATATACACAAAAGTTTTAGCTTTCAGAAAGTAAGAAAGAGAAAGTTACAAGATAAATAAAGCAAACAAGAACTATAAGAAAACCAAAACGTTATTTTTGAGGGAGACAGTTTGTAGTATATCAACCCCTTTACCTGATGCTGTTACCAGGAGGCTGTCTGAATCACATGGTCTACAGGATGAAGCACTAACAGGGTTTATGGAGGAGCTACAGGCAATGGTGGTGGGAATGACAAAGGAATTTTCTGAACATGCAGGTTGGTTCAGTCCAGGAAAGTGGGAAGGCCAGGCACCCACCTGAGATGAGGCTATGGCTGGCATGGCACAGCCTGCAGGTGCCACAGATAAATCTATAGCAGGTTTTGGTGGCAGCTGAGGTGAGGACTTAGAAATAATTTCCTCATTTATTACCCTGATTCCTTGAGGTGAACTTGAAAGAGGTGAGGTCACGGTTTTGTTGTCAGTTTTTGCACTTGTATTTGGGGCTCGATTACTATCCATTAAAACTTTAAGCTGTGGGTGTGGTGGAGAAGGAGCTTGTGAAAGCCCTGGTTTTTTAGGAGGAATAGGTGGAGGGTTTCCTCGGTCAATTCTTGATACACTCGGTGTCTTTAAAGTAATTTTACCAACTGGGGGGTAAGTGCCAACTTCCACTGAATGTGACGTCCCCAGCCGCGAAGGAGCGCTACTCTGAGGGCTTGTAAATCTTGAAAGAGCTTGGGTAACAGTATTGCGAGCTGCCTGTTTGGCAACAAGGTTGTCACGGCTAGTAGGGGATACATCCCTTGAGGGAGGGCTTTGGGTTGTGTTTCCGTTTTGGTCTTGATCATTTGTATTTGCCTGAAATCTAAATCGAGCTGCTTGGACTCGTGGATTTAGGCCTGGATGGCCGGTAGTGTTGGCAGATGGTGAATGCAAACTGTGTATAGATGAAGAGAGAGAGGAATTCTGAGCTGTGGCAGTTGGTGTGGTAGGGGTGCAAAGGGAATTACTGTTTGAAAAAGGGGAAGTGCTACTTGATAAATCAGGGGATGAGCCTGTACTTGGTCCATTTTCTTCAATTCTGTTTTGATTCTGCGCAAGAACAGGAGTTGTGGGAGGGACAAGTTCACTAGATGAAGACTGCCTATCAATGACAGGCTTCCCAAATGCTGCATTGGCACACACATTCATTTTTGTATTGCCAGACACCAGTGGGCTCACTGTAGAAGGCTTTACAGAGACAGCCAAAGGCAACTTCTTAGCGTTTTCTACGCTACTGTCCATCATTACAGTCTCTGTTTGGCAAGCAACAGTTCTTGAACTTGGCTCTTCTGTTTCAACAGAGATAGAAACAAGACTCCTATCGCTGTTCTTCTGAGAAAGATTAGCTTTACTTTCATTTTCCTTTTTTAATTGCTCAATCATTTTGATCATTTTATCTCTTTCTTCTCTGAGGTCACTGGTGTGTGTTTCCTCTTTGTGAAGTTTGGCACGCAACTGCTCTCTCTCTGTGTCAAACTCAGACAGCTGCTTTTCCATTTGAGCTTCCATTTGTGTACTCCTTTGTTTCTCAGCTGCAAGAAACTCCTCCAATTCAGTAGCCTTTTTCTTTTCCTCTTCAAATTTTGACATCACTTCTTCCAGTTTCTGGGCTTCTTCTACAATTCTGCCAGACAACTGCTTACACTCTTTCACTAGCATCAATACTACATGCTTATTCTTTCCACGTTCTTCTTCAAGGCGAGCAGACAGCTTTTTGTGCTCCAGCTCAAGATTCTGTAACTGACATTTTTCCATTTCCAGCTGTAAGAAAACAGAAAATAATTCTTATTAACAATTCTCATTTCATAATAACCTAGTATTAACATGACACTGATATTTTAATCTTTGAGAGTATGACCAAAATGAACCCAGGAAGGTGATTTGTGATATCTAACACAAGTGCATATAATCTTATGCAAGCAAAATAAAGAGAGAGCCATCTCATTAGAGCAATTTAGAAACTAAGTAAACTCTTTTAATTTCCTCCATTCACAAGAGAGAGACTGTCCAAAGTGGTTAAATGCTTGTGATTCCTGAGTGATGGAGCTACCTGGTCTCCAAAAATTTGACATAAGACATAACATAAAGTTATCTCAGTAAAGGAACCAAACACAAGTAAGAGATGAGCTTTGCAAAAAATCTTTGAGGACAGAAGTGAAGGGGTTAGGATTTGTTTCTTCCTCCAACAGAAAAAGATTAAGTCCATCATGAACATAAGTGGTAACCTGCATCTTGTTTTAACATTTATAAATAAGAAAACTTTAATTTTTCCCCTTATTCATATAGCCATTGCCTCTATTTCATTTTGCCTATTGTTTACACTTTTATTCACAGATCCTCTTCTAGAAAAGCACTGCAAAAATATGGTAATACACCATTTTATAAAACACCTATGAGGAAGAAATCATTGTGGGAAATGATACCTACATTTTAAACATCATCTTGGTTTCAAATACTTCAAAACCTGTTTAGCAGCATAGGGGCTGCACTGGGGTTTAGAGCTTTATCCCAGGTTGACACTCTGCACAATGCTTTTCACAAAACTGCACCCACCCTTTCTTAAAAATGGTATAATAGACTTATAGAATGGTTTAGATTGGAAGGGGACCTTGAAGTTCCAACCCTTCTGCCACAGGTAGGCACACCTTCCACTAGACTGGGCTGCTCAGAGCCCCAAAAACCAGTGCTAAACATTTAAAAAATAATAATTTGTTTCCTTGCTAAACAAACTGTATCAGCAGCAGTATCTCTTCAGTTCTGTTAATGGAAACACAGCTGCAAATTAAATTAACAAAATATTATAATGACACTGTATTTAGGAATGGTCCCAAGCACAGTTTACAAGCGAAATAACCCCTTATTTTTTCCTCAATGATTTCACTGTATTTTCAAAGGATACAGTATTTGCATGGCTCACTAGAATTTCAAAACAAATTGAGCATCCAACCATTTATTTTCTTTGTTAAAATAGGTTAAAAAATCATGAGAAATGTATATGATTTTTAAAGCTTGGAGATGTATAAATATTATAGTGAAATTATTTTTGTCAAACTTTCTATACTTTATTATTCTGCTATTTTGTTTTCAGATGAACTCCTCATTCTATAAATTGTGTTGTGAAATTATATTACTTCCAAATAATTACAAACAGATTTTAATATTTAACTGGCATGAAATCAGCTTACCATACTATTATAATACCTTATTTGTAAGCATTGCATTTAAAGCACGGCTCCCTAATATAAATGTAAATCCTCTATTTGATTTCAATATACAAAAGCAGTATTGTTTTCTCATTTTACATTGTCTCCTATGTCTCTCTCTCTCCCCCTCTTGTTCCTCTTTTGACTGCATTACCTTGAATAGGGAAAAGCCTCTGAACATTTACATGGTATTTTTCCCTTTAGATGACAGATTTGGAACTAGCTGCAATTATTTATGAGTTTACAAATTAACTACAACCTTATTTTTGCAAAATGTACTATATGCTTACACTGCATCATATCAGTGATATAAACATCTGGAAATGAGTCCAAGAAGGATTTGAAAAGGGGTAAAAAAAATACTGAGAAAACATATAGTGTCCCACAAACAATTAACCAGCAAAGGCCCTTCAGAGGTGAGAGACAGCATGCCTTGAAACAAAAAGGTTGAGGAAGCTTGGCTTGCATAGTTTAGTGAAAAACAGACAGAGAGATAATCTAACAGCAACATCCTTTTGAAGGGCCCTTACAGTGATGACAAGAGTCAAATTCATCTTGGTACTGGCAGGTGGGGCTCCATAATAAAAGGTTACATAAAAGAAAACTTGCCCTTTGAGAGGCTCAGTCTCAGAAAGAAAGTTCTTCACAAGGACACCAGTGCAGAAAATATGCAGTATTGCCATTCCTGGGGGTTTTCATGACTAAGCAAGACAAATTCACAGATGACCAGATGTACTGATAATGATGATAATCTGCTTTAAGCACAAGGTTAGAATAAATTACACCAACAGGCCTTTTTCAACCCACGCTTGCCTTTCTTTGAGCGTGCATCCCAATACTAACTCCTCTGCAAACTCTCAACAAATCAAGAACTGTCATTTTGATGATCTGTTTTGTGTTCCCATGAAAACTCAAAATTAATTTTCACAGCAGCTCCAAGAAAAGCATTTGAAGAGATGGAAAAGGATGGAGACTTAACACAAAGCAGATGACATCTGAGAGTGAGATGTTTGTATATGGTAAGCCTTACAGTCCTTTGTGCACCTTCTTGATTTTTCTACATGCTGGAGTATTTTTATGCTCTGTTTTTTGTGATCAAAAGAAAATTTTATTCATAGAATACTTTTGAGGTGATTATATTTAAGGATATCAAGTCCCCTCTGGAATAAGAGTTCACTCTGAGTCTGTTTAAAGTTCATTAATACCCAGAAAAAATAAACACAGCTGTACACAGACTTCATTATTTAGAGTGGGACAGTGAACCAATTCCAAACACGAAGACAGAGGCATCACACATTCAGAGAAGGAGGAACCACTCTTGGAGGCAGGGGCAGCAGCTGGCTTGCATTTAGGTTACATTTGCCTAGGCTGATTTTTTTCTTACACTGTGTCACCCTACCTTGTTGAACATTTTTTGAAGTCCCTCAAAACACCTTAATTATCCTCTTCAACAGAAGGATTTGAGAGATGAAGAACAGACAGAAAAATGTGGAATGGAGGGAAAGTAAAACACTGAATGAATGGTTTGTGAATGCATGGAGATGGCCGAGAGATATGTCATCTGTTGCCACAAACCCAAGGAGTTTAAGAGTGTCTTGTACAAATAGCATTTCTAATGGAGCTTAGAAGAGGAAGATGTAATTCAGTAGACAGTCATGCACACAGCTGCTCAACACTATGTAGTTTGCTTTCAAATCCTTAAAATTAAGATTTAAAGAAAAAAAAGCTCATGTATTCCTCTAGAAAGCAAAAGACAAGAGCATCCTTTCCTGTACAAACAGACTTACAGATAGAGACTTTGGTAAAAAAAAAGGACAAAAAAGGGACAAATTTTGAATTTGCATATTAATATATTGATATATTCTATATCAGTGAGAATAATGGTAAGTGAGCCCATCTTAGGTGCATGTACCTGTCCATGTAATAAAAGCCAGAGATAGATGAAGAATTTAGATACAAGAAGAGACTTCTGGCCATGCACTGAAACAAGAAACTAATTCAACTGTCCTGGCAGATGTGTCAGAGTTTCTCCTAATATCCTTTTTCAGTCAGAACAAGTAAGCTTGCTTGCCCTTTCCTATTTTAATATTTACTGAAAAAGCTTACGAGAAAGAAAATTAATACTTAAGAGTTCTCAGAAACAAGTGCGAGGTACATGTGATAGCTCACTCCAAATTAAACTGTTTAAAGACTTACATATCATAGTGATATCCTTTTTTTAAAATATGTTTTCCTGAAGTCTTAACAGAGCAATGACTTTTAAACGAAACTAAACAACAGAGCTAAATGTTTAGCTAACAACAAAATGTTTGCTGGTTTATTTAAGCATGTATTTCCAGCAACTTCCAGCACTTTCACATGCATGCTATTTTCCCAAAGAGCAATCATTACCAAAATCAATTTTATGTCAATTGTCTTAGCCTGTTTGTTGTTTGGGGGTTTTAAGTCAATGTAAAACTGTCACCAAAAACCTGTACCACAGCAGTAGAAGACATTCTATTTTATATGCAGTGAAGATGATTAAACGCATAGAGAGCATTTTTTTTTCCTATTTATTCAAAAATACTTTGTCTAGATTAGTACTTTATATGACTGTTTCATCTCTTTTCTCTCAGAAACCCCTCCCCAACATATTCATATTTAACTATGTTTAAGAAATGTATGGCTTACATACTGGTGAAATACATGCCACCAACCAATCATTCACTTTCAAAATGACCTTGTTTTATCTTCAATCTGGCACTTTTTTATGCAAGATAATTCTTTCAAAATTATTTTCTTTTTACAGTAAATGTTCTGAATATGCAAAAAAGAATTTTTAGAGGTATAAAACATTTTTACTGATTTATGAAATAGAGCCACCTAATATAAAATTAAAATAAATTATTTAATTTATTCAGGTTAGAATGAAAATAGGTTCTCAAGGCTCCAGCAGTATTGGTTTAAAAATATCTCGTGATGATGCTCAGTTCACACTGAGCTATCTACTTATATATCCACTGAATCAACTTGTACCAGTTATATTTAATTTTTTCCATAAATAGGGGTAAATTCACAGAACAAATGAAGTGTGCATACAAAATATCACCAGAAAATCAGCACCTCACCCTAATATGAAAATTAAGTGGCAACATTTGAACAATTATAATGTTAATCAAAGCAAATTAAAAATGTGACATGACAGAAAATATCAGGGAGGAGAAAAGGAAAAAGTCAATAGCAGGATACCTTCTTCTGTCTGTTTTCAGCAGCAGCCAACTGAGCTGACATTCTTTCTTGCATTTTCCTGCAGTGAGCCATAACAGCTTCTAAAATGGACAGAGGGTTCATGCATATTGGCTTCTTTTCTTTCTCACCAGCACCTGCCTCAAAGTCTCTCTGAAGAGCCAGAAATGGGTCGCTCAGATTAAATCTTCCGTATCGCTCCTGGATAAAAACCTCTTTGCGCCGGGCCTAAAAGGAAAAAAAAAGCAAACTAAAACCAGAGAAACAAAATGCATTCTTTGAAGTACATCCACACATAGAAGAAACTTACACTACGGGGAAAGACATTTAAGGTTTTAAAATATTTTCTTCAGGTATTCATTCACAACCTCTAAAAGAAAAATATGCCTCAAGAAAATCAGAAAAACACCACAGTGCAGAGAAACACCATCAAGAAAGAGAAATCATCCAAAAATAGAGAAAAACATTTCTCTGCAACTTGGTTAAGAATATCTGTTTGGAAGAATAAGCAGGAAAAAAAAAAATATGCTTGAAAAAAAAAAAAGGAAAAAAAAAAAAAAAAAAAAAGAAAGAAGGAAGAATAAACCAGTTCTGAGATACAAAAGAGGAGAAAGAGTCCAAATACTTACCCAATGGGCTAGCACATCATTTAGAAAGCTTGAAGTTAAAATTTTAACATATGAATAGTTCACGAATAATAACACACATTTCAGGGCATGAGAAAACAAGGAGGAAGATAAGAACTATGTTAGAAAAACCCCTCAAAGACTAACTACAAATTACATACCTCAGTGAATGCTCAATTTTTTTCTATATATTGTCAACAAAATTGAAATGTTCTCATAAATGAGAACTTTTTATCTGGAAAATAAACAAGTGTGCCTACATATTCTGATGCTTGAAATACTTCTAGTTTGTTTTTCATTGTGATAGTATAAATGGAAAATCTTTATTAAAAAGACCAGGTCTTTGGAACATAACTTCAGAAAAAGCTGAGTTCACTCAGACCTAAAGTCTAGTTTGGCTTACAGTCAGGTAGTGACTGGTTGAAGAGATAAAAAAAATAGATAGAACCTAGTTATTTTTTATAAAGCGCCTTTCAAGTAACCCCCAATTAGTCTAATCATTCTAGTATTTTAATCTCTTAATTTATAACTTACAAAATAAAAAAGCTAGTTCCAAAGGTAGTATTACAAGACTGGGAGGAGGGGCTGTATTTGCAATTTGTGGTTCTATAAGATGAAGTTACAGGACAGTATGTAGCTTAGGAATCCAACCTTCATGGAAAGGAAACCATCAAAATCAAAAGCCTTACCACAAATAGATAACATTGCTAATCAGCCAAGCAAGGTGATAAATCCAAGCAGGTTAAGAATTTAAATAGAGAGGGATGCACAGTCCATATATAAATTATCAACAACTTAAAATTCACTTTGTTTCTATAAAGTGAGACGTCAAAGTAAAGGAAAAAACATGTAGCAGGTCTGCTGTAAGTCCAAAAAGAAGACCACCAAGGGCCCTCATTGTTAAATCCAAACAAAAAGCCAAGATGGTTACCTGACTTTAGAGGCAAAGGCATAACCTGTGCCTTTATGGAAATAGATTGCCAGACAGTGAAATAATGTGTATTTTCCATTTTTTCTATGACCCATGACCAGCTGTCCTCTTGGCACATACTAAATGCACGTAATATGAATATATTCTTTGAAATGTTTTCTAACATGCACAGCAATTAATAGACCAGGGCAAAAAGACTCAGTGTGCACCTGCCAAAACAGCAAGACGACCAGGGGTTCAGATTCATTAACCAAGAAAAGGATGAAACTACATAGTAGGGATGAGCTCCATCTGAATGAAAATCAAAACCTGAATTAAAGTGGCTATAGGAAAATGTGGAAGGTAAACACTGTGGAAAAACCAATAGGTCTCAAACAGCACATGGTTTGGGCTGACAGACTGGCTGAAGCCATAACTGCATAACCTCAAGCACAGGGGAAAACAGATGGGCAACTCTCAAACCATGGACAGCAAACTCACCTAAAGATGCTTCCAACTCAAAGGGAAGGAAATGTAAACTATCAAACCAAATGCTTCCGTGCCTTCATACAAGGACTATAAATATAACATACAATAATTGGATAATTTCATGGGATGAAAATACATGATTTAAAAAGAAGGTACTAGAATAAAGGACAAAGCAGAAACTTGACAGAAGGAGATGATGAGTATTTTCCCAAAACTTAGGCACAAAGTGACAGAAAGACAAACCAGGCTTGAGATTTTTTAAAGGATTTCTCTAGCCTCAAAATAATACTTCTGCCCCTCTTCAATTCACTAAAATGAATTAACATTTAATAATAGAAATAACATTTCTATTTTTCCCACATCAGATGGGAGAAATAGAAATGTTAGAATCAGAATTTTTTTTCTCTTATATTGTCTTTCTTTACTGAATTTCAATTCATAAGAGTTAGTAGCAATATCATAATATCTGTTTTTCAGGAAAGTCATTATCTGTGGAATATACAGTCTAAAATCATACTCCTTTAAAAAAGAGTCTGTGTAATTTGGTGGTTCTGTTAAAGCAACATTAGCAGTGTCTCATCTATAACTTCAATTGCATAGCAATATATAGAGAAAATAACATTTAAACTATTTATTTGTGAATAATTAATGGCATTAATTTTCAAACACATCATTTTCAAAAACAGAATGTGCACCCGCTATAGGAGGTCATCATGACTACTGTATTGTGAAAGATGCTGTATGAATTTATAAACCATCAGCTTCAGTTTTCTGCACATACTCATTTGTTCAGCAGAACCTTTTAATGGAAGGACTGAGAGTGGAAGTATTTAGAAGCATGAAAAGATGTCCACGGGAAATGATACCTTCTTCAGCCTATGTCATTGGTACACAAAATCATGACTTAAGATTTGAGCTAAACCCTCCAACAGGTAACTGCTATTGAAAAGTCACAGTAGGCACACACAAATCAAAAGAAAACATATAAAACCAAAGACAAAAACCCTTTAGACAGTTAATGCATGAAATTCACTATGGCAATAGAGCAAAGATTAAACTTACAACAGCTTTTTAATTCAGTCAGTAAGAACACATTTATATAGAACTTTTAAATCTTTACACAAGATCTTAAACATTAAACAAGGAGACTAAAATAAAGCTACTACTTAAAAAAAAACAAACTTCAAAGTTTTTTTATGGCTGATCTGTAACATTATGTTAGATCAAGGATGGACTACCAAAAAATAGATCTGAAAAATATCTTCAATGTTTTCATTTTGATAATTTCAAAAATGATCAAAAGGTACAACACAGCATCTCATCAAGGAAGAGCTTAGTAGACTCTTAGGGACTTTTCAGTGTGAAACAGACAACCAGGAAGAAAGGTGGTCCTGCTTGAGGTCTGCAGGCTGATGGGAAAAGTGCCGCTTGTCCCACGATCTAATGAGGGAAATTTGAGTTGGACACAAAGTACTTTCACTGAGAGCAGCTAAACACCAGAACATGCTGCCCAGGGAAAACAGGTAACTTCTATCATTGGAAGATTTTCCAAGATAGATTGGATAAAGCCAACTACAACTCAATCCATGTTTAACCTTACTCCTGCTTTAAGAAGATTGGACTGAATGAACTCTCCAGGTGCCTTTACACCTACACTGCTGCATAATCAGTGATTTCTTCTAGGACTGTCATTTATTTATGTATGTATGTATTTATTTATTTATTTAAGTTTATAGATACTGGTAATCTTGTCAAGTAACAAATGATAAAAATGAGTTCTCAGAGGAAGGAAAAAAAATCAAATATTGGTAGAACAAGTCTTATGTCTTGCTTTGGATCAAGACAATACTTTTTATGACCCAGGAAGCAGAACTTTAACTCCGGGATATTTTCAAAAATAAAAAATCAGTACTAAAAACTCCCTAGGGATTATGCAGCTATACAATACAAGGGGAAGGTTTATTCTCAAGTTTTCTCTCCTAAGTCTGTAGCCAACAAGAATCAGAAGGATTGGGCTGTAAAGATAAACTGCTTCTTTTATGACTCTCTCAGGGAGCCTGTCTCCTACCACATACAGCAAGACATGTGGTAGGAGACATGTCATTCATTCTACACCAACCTTTTTCACGTTACCTCAAGTTATCTGCAAGCTACCTCATGGAAATTTTCACTTCTTAACCTGACCTTTTTACAGTCACTGACCCCATTTATCAACTGGAAATGAAGATGGGCAGTGGGGTGCGCAGGGAGAGAACAAAATGAAAATTGCCTGTGGGTAAAGTCCAGTATAAGAACTGGTCTGTAATGGTTTGTTTCTTGCATTTCACTTCAGAAGAAAACAAAAATTTATTTTCAGTAACCAAATTGAGAATTATGAAGTCTAATTAGACTTTTTCCCCCGTTATTGAAACAAGAATGTAAGGGGGCAAGGAGGTGTTCAAATAGTATACCTATTACTGTGGACTTACAGCAAAAAGCATAAAGCTAGGAAAAAGAAATGTGATTAGTTAATGTAAGAAATAAGCCAAATGTATGTAGGAAATAAGCCAAATAATGAAAACAAAAAAATAATCACATAAGCAACATTATTAGTTTTATATCCTTAATAATTTATGTTGATATTAGTTGCATATATTCATAGAAGTAAGTTCTCATAATTAGCAACATAATTCACATAAGCCACAGAGCTTTTAAGGTTAATACAGTATTTTTCCCCCTGTGTATCTCAGAGTTTCCTCTTCATTTATCTGCCAAGTTAAGAGAGCTCAGCAGGTCCAAATCTTCCATGCAGCAACCAACGATAAATATCAAATAGGACTGCATGTCCTACACTGCTGGGGAACAACGGAACTGAATTAAAGCTGCCCCAGAACCCTTAAACAAAATTTCCTTCCTTTCAATAGCATTTGTTGCTCTGATTAATTTCCTCTTCTACATTTACGAGAATTGTTTCAACAGATGTTGACAGGTTCATATTAATATTTTCTCTTGACATATGAATTAGGGAGTGGTAAAAAGTTTTATAAAATTAAACAGTACAGAAGAGGAGGCAGTAAAAGCTTATTTTATATATTATATTAAAGATGAGGGTGAACCCTTCATTCTAAATAAAAGGGTAATTGATTTTTTTAAAAGAGGAAGATGTCTGAAAGATAACATGTTTATAAATCTTCTGTGAAATTATATAGTTTCTTTAAGTGATTTTTTCTAGCTATCCACTTAAGCAAAAGAGAATTATCAATGAGTATATACTCACAATAAAAGCAGTACTTTCAGATACACCTGCAAAATACCAGACTGGAGGATATCATGTCTTTCTATGATGAATTAAGAATGAGTCTTTAAAGAATGCTAGCAATTTTCATACGCAGTTGAGTTTGGGGACTTTGTTAGTTTTTCTTAGTTGCCCTTTTTTTAATGCAGATGTAAATGAATGTTTTCAAAGTATTGTAAGATGCTACTTCCATATAAACTTGTATAGGAAAAACTAAAAATTGAAATGTAAACATAGGTGACTGAGGAAATGGTATCTTGCAGCATGATTTCTATCAATGAACATCTGATGCTCAATTTTTCCTTACAATTTTAAGGAAGTCTAGATTCCTTTCTTCAGCATAGAAAGTCTAAATTCCTTTAATGCAGTCTAAATTCCTTTCTTCAGCACAGTGACAGTGTATACCCATGCAAAATTTACAAGGGAGTTAAATTCTAATGAACTCCATACTATACAAAAAATACTTTACCAATACATTCAAAGTGTTTGTTTCCATGTTAAATGTCAAGAATGATAAGACAAAAACTTGTTTGTCCATTTTAAGGATTGAAAAATGGAAATGGCCTGAACAAAATTGATGATTATAACAGGCCACTAGTTTAAAAAGAGTGAAAACAGTAGAATTGAGAAATTGGAGGATACAATCAACAAGTGAAACAAAACCAGCATACAGGTTGATTATGCTTTGACAGACCTACATATTTGTGCTGTACTATAAAGACATGTTCTTTATGGATGACTGAGCAGGACCATGAAAGAAGTTGAGTCATTTGGTAGAGGTACTAATAAAAAACAGAAAACATACTCAGTAATTTTTAATGTGAGACACACATACTCATAAAAAGCATTCAAACCTATCTTGGAGAACTGTCTTGTAACAGTCATAATGCAAAAACATAAATGAAATTTGTTACATTAAAGTAAACTGCATGAGATGTAAAGGTTTCCTATTAAAGTTATCCCAAGCATGAAAATAATGTCCAAAAGCTGCATTATTCTCTCATTTAAAACAAGACACGGAACTTTAAAAAATAAAATAATTTCAAAGTATCCCTGTCTCTCAGAATCACTAAGCTTTAAGTCCAAGCTTTTAAAAAATGTTTTTCAAGGTAAAAAGACAGCTCTGAATAAAAGACTGTGTATTGTTTTACAAAGCTATTCACAGTATCCTTAGGAGATTGTCTGTTTCATGCAGGTATCCAAATATCATAGTGGTTCGCAAAAAAGCTGTATAATTCTCTCTTCTTAAGTTTAAAAAGCTTGTTCTTACTTGATAAAATCACAAAATGCCAAACAATTAATTCAGATTTCTGTGTACAGAAGGACAAACATTTAAGTAACATTTAAACAATCCTGACAAGTACTGAAGGAGAATGATACAATCAAGGTAATGATCAAGCCTGAATTTTCTTAGGGGTCTAACTCCATCAAAGGAGAGTATCATCCAATGGCACCAGACTATTATTACCACAATATTGATAATTGTGGTAATTATCCTTTTAATTACAGAAAAAACATTTCTACAGTGTTATATAGAACATATATACATGTTCTATATATAGAACTTACATATATGTTCTCCTTTTTCTCCCTGTTACTTGTCAAAAACTCCATGAAAGGAAAAGTGCAGACAGACAGGACAGACAGACATACGCTTCCAATTCTTCATTATTAATTTTCTCCCTTAGATCAATGAAAACTCACTATTTTGAGGTTGCAGATTTTAAAAGCAAAATGCCATATTAAAAGGCTAAGATCAATTATTAACAGATCAGTCCCAACAAGAAAAAAACAGCACAGTGAATATAAAATATTCTTCACTTCACACAATATAAAAGGTGAAATTCAGGCCTTACACTAAGTTTCTAAATGAGGAAGAAGAAAGAGTTCAAGTCATGAAACAACATATGGTTTTGATTGAGAAGAGCCATCTAGATATTCCATATAAAGATTACACTAGACCTATTTTATGACAGCTTTGTTGTCTGGTGCTTAAACATTTGAAAATTATAGGCCAATATTTTGTCAGGAAGTATCACTGCTTGATGCTCTGATTATCTAACCGCCCAGACATTTATTTCTGAAAATAATACAGATTTTCATACTGATAATGAGTGTCAGCTGACAGAAGAGACTTGAGCTCTCTGGTTACTTTAAATAACCACTTGTCACCTAGACTCTTTTTTGCATGTTCAAATATATAGTTGAAATTCATGCAAATCAATTCATAATTCTTTGCATGGAAATCTGTCAGAAATTCTTCTGAAGTGCTGAAGGAAATATGACTTCATCTCTAACCAAAATAGAGCACTTTAACCTTCATGCTTAGCAGTTAAAAACACAGCTTCTTCAGCTCAGTAACAAAACATACTAAAGACACAACACTAAAACTTTTACTAATTCAATCTGTGCTTTTATTTGAGTATTTAGATGTTCATATTTTCAAACTATCAAAATCTCAGTTAAGATACCATCCCACATAACTGCATGGCAATTAATCTATTACCAAGCCTTATGTATTTTAATTAAAAAGTATGCAAGTTATGCATTTACCATGCCATCATGGTATCAAGTCATCAGGCAGAGTCATCAGGCAGAGTCATCATGGCTTCACAAAGGGAAAGGGCTGTTTAACTAGTTCCATATCTATCTGTGTAAAGTCAACCACCTCATGGATGAAGGGAAGGCAGTGGATGTGGTTTTCCTGGATTTTAGTGAGGCTTTTGATACTGTCCCTCACAGCATCCTTCTGGACAAGTTCTCCAGAACTTCATGGAATGAGCAGGTTCAGAGTGCACTGGGTGAAGAATGGCTGAAGGCTTGTAGTGAATGGGGCTACATCTGGCTGGGGACTGTCATCAGCAGTATTCCTCAGGGCTCAATCCTAGGGACAGTTCTCTTCCACGTATTCAGCAATGATCTGGATGCAGGAGTCAAATGCACCATTAGCAAGGCTGCTGATGATACCAAACTGGGAAATGCTGTTGGCTGTCTTGAGGACACTAGCAGCCTGCAGAGAGGGATCTGAGGGGGCTGGCTGCCAGCAGGATCAGTGTGAGTCAGCTGTGTGTGCCCAGGCAGCCAAGAGGGCAAACCCCACCCTGGGGTGATCAAACACAGCATCAGCACCAGCTGGGCAAAAGGGGGGGATGATCCCACTCTATTTAGCTCTGGAGCAGCCTCACTGGGAGTGCTGTGGGCAGTTCTGGGCTCCACAGTTTAAGAAGGATGTGAAAGTGAGTGAATGCATCCAGAGGAGAGCAACAAAGTGCTGAAAGGACTAAAAGGAATGTCCTGTGAGGGGGACAAGAACTCTGGGCTTATCAGATCTGGAGAAAAGGAGACTGAGGGGTGACCTCATTGCTCTGTACAGCTTCCCCAGGAGGGGAGGGGAGAGGGAGGGGCTACTCTCTCTCTCCCTGAGATCCAGTTAGAGGATACACATGAATTGTTCAAAGCTGCATCAGGAGAGGTTCAGACTGGACTTTAGGAAGCATTTCCTTACTAAGATGTGGTCTAACACTGCAACAAGCTTCCGAGAGAGGTGATCAATGTCCCAAGCCTGTCAGTGTTTGAGAGGCATTGTCCAAATGCCTCCTTGAAAACACACTTTATCTTTTGGCCAGCAGCAAGAGGGTCAGGCAGCTGGACTAAATGATCATTGTTCATATCCCTTTCAACTGAAGTAGTTTCTTCTATTCACATTATATATTTACTTGAGGTAGATTATGAGAATTCAGTGTTTTCAAATTATTTTTAATATTCACTGGAAGGTAAATTGTGAGAGCAATATTTATTGCCTCCAAGAAGAATTTAATTATTGATACTATCCACAGCAAAGAAGATGAATGAGCAAACATATTGTACTAAATTATTTTGGGTGACAGAAAGGAACGTTCAAAAGTAAAAAACACTGGATTTTACAATTTGGATTTTATGCTTTTTGTTAAAATTTTAAAGCAATTTTTCAGCTAGAACTCCTTTTATACCATTACATTACAAATTAAAAATTTTCACGTACCAGCTTATATCTTCACTAAAGATATAAGCTTCACTAATTGTAGCTAAAATTATACTTTGCTACCTCAGTGCTAATTCACTATAATCACTGTTGCTCTATTCTCTCAAATTTTTCACTTATTAATAAAAATGGATCTCTGTCTGTAGTAAGAGATCTAGTGGTAAGTATTTGTATTACCCTGCCAGAGCTTCTAAGACAGATGCCTCTCTCTGTGAGAGCAGCAGGTGGAAGGACCTGTCCACCACTCAGAACAGCATCAAAATGGAGTGTGAGGGAGAAATGCCTGGGAACATATGCACCCAAGCACAACAAAAGTAATTGAAGCTGTGTATTTTCAAAGGTGTTGAAAAGGATCACAATCAAATCTCTTGTTTTATTCACAATTATTTTTTACAGATTATTGACGTATTTTTTTGGAAGAACCAAGAACAAACCTTATGTGTTTCTTCTTCAGCAACACTAAATGAATAGACACACAAACAAAGGAAAAAAGTTATGTATTCAGTTGCACTTGAGCATTGCTATCAGCGAAGTTACCTGTACCATTTATTGGCATAGGGGAAATATGTTCCCTGAACTAAAAAATGGAAATTTTCGGGTAACATAACATAGATAACAGATGACCCAGTTACATTTCTGATTGTCAACAATGTGGGTAATGATGGCAAACAGATAAAACATTTCAAATAAGTCACACTTGTATAATTCACAAAGATCACAGAAATGGATAAACAGTTAGATTAACATGATGTTGTAATATTTTATTATTATTATTACAAATAATGTGTGCATCCATCTCTAGTGTGTATACCTACTAGTTTATGTTGGATTATGCAGAAAGATCAAACAAGGGTAGGAGAAATCAAGTGGGAAAGGCAAAACAGTTATCCAAATAAAAAATCAGCAGAATACTTTCAGGTAAATTGGTAGTACCATGCCTGCCAACAATAAAGACATTCAGATCTTACGTGAAAAACAAAAGGAGACTATGATCAATTTAACAGTCACTGCTGGAATGAAGAGTGAAAAGGTTGTTTGCAATGCAAGGCCAGAGAGTTTTTGCACTAGAAAACAAACCTCATAGTTTCATACTTGTGTTCTCCAGTTTTAGGAGAGCCTGAAATAAAGGTATTCACCTGAGCAGTGAAGCTTAAGCTTAGTGAAGCAACACAGATATAGGACTGATTTAAGATGGTTTCAGAAAAGCTTAATGTCTCCCTTTGGTAAACAGCAAATAAGTACCACAATAAGTGATTTAATATGACTGAGAACTTATTTTAACAATAAATTCTAGAAGTGGTCTTTATATGTGTCAAAATACCAGGATCACTCAGATCATCAAAGTTACTTAGTCTAGGGATTGCTGCTGCCACAAGCCCAACATCTTTTGGAAAAAGTGAGACTTGATTCCATTCATAAGAAAGTGTACACTTACATAATTACTATTACAAAAAAATTGAATGTAAGTAAATATAACCTAATAGAACATATAAACCACAATCAAATAGGGGCAAATCAAAATCTGAGCATTAAGACTGTAATAAACAACACCTTTTCAATTAGGTTCAAAGAGCATGCTTCATTACTCTAAAACTTGAAATGAACAGCCATAGAAACAGTTTCAAACTAAATACTGTAAAAAAATAATTTCATCCAATAACTTATCTGAGGTTTATCCCTATTTCATAATTTCCGTGAAATCAATTTTAAATAGCTTGCAATAGTGAAATACTAGTTTTTGACTGACTCATCCAGAAAAGTACACTAAACTCTTACTAGGAAAGTAAAAATTCTAAGCATAACCAGACACATTGGACAGGTAAAGACAAACTATATTTCAGAGAAAAGAAAATGCATACACAACCATAATTAAATTCAATAAAAATCAAAAGTAGTTAACAGATGAGCAAAGACATAATATGCAGAGATGAACAAGGACAATCTGCAGATTATTAGCTCTCACAAATTTATTACAAATTAATTTTTATGCAAAGAAATTACAATATGCAAAAATGACAAAGCAAATAAGGCATTACCTGACTTCTATTTCATGGTTCACTTCTGCCACCAAGACCAATGACTGCCATCATACAGTCTACAACAATAACCTTCTGTTACACACAGTTTAGTATCTTCTGCTCCTCCTTCTACAGCATTATCATTTTTCCAAGATGCCTGGCTACAAAACAGGCTGCCTTACTGGCTGCCAGAAACCTCCAAAGCTACCTTCTGTGTGCTGTTGCTCCATTCTGGATTCACAAGATCCATACGCATAGGAGAAATTCAAATTCACATTTCAGATTCCTAACTTAGAACAATTACTTCAGGCAAGAATCTATAATTTATAGTATTTGTAGCTTCCTTTGACAGATTACACTTAATATATGTGTAATTTTTCTCCCTATCAGTCAATTTGAGAGCAACTAAATTATAAGGATTCATTCCCTTTTTCCTGATATCTCCCAGATTTCTTCCCTTCTAACCCCAAAATTCATTCTAGAAGTCCTAAGTCTTATAGTACAAGTCTTGCTGACTTTGTGCAGTAGTTCAGGATAAAAAACTTTATTCATACAAATTGACAGTTATTGTGCTGGTAATAACTCTATTTTAATGTGTAACTTCCAGTGTACAGGCAAAACCAAGAACCACCTCACGACAAGATGCAAAAGACAACAAATAACATTAAAAGGATATGGAAACTCTGACTGATAAATTCAATTTTTTAACCCAAAATCTCAGCCTACAGTAGGCAAAAGACTGCCTTGGCCAACTGAAGGAAGCCCTTTAGCTAGATAGGACTCACTGGTAAGCAGACAGCTCAAAGTAGGCAAGTAGAGCTTGCAAGTATCTACAGCTCTCCTTGCAATTATTTTTTTTTTCCAAGGAACAGCCTATGCATTACTTGAAATGCAGCTGAGCATGAAAGATCACACATTTTGCAAAGAAATTCCAGTATATTCCCAATTACTCACCAAAAATCTAACATAATTATACAGTATACTCTTGTATACTACAATAAACTCAGAGTGTCTTAAATATTGTTTGATCTATACATATGCTTACTGAATTGCAAAAGTGGTATGGAAATACACCTACTTTTGCAAGTTATCATCAAAACAGTTCATGTTTTCAATGAGATTAAAATAAAACTATACTGTTCAGTGTTTAATCATTGTGGGTCAAAATTTAAAGACAAGAAAGCCTTCCACAATACACAGCTCAGGACTTGAAAGCAAACAAGCTTAAGCAAAAGATGCAATCCACACTTTGGGAAGAAAAAGACTCCATGAGAAGACTCCATGTGCCTATGGTTCTGCTTTTTGGAAGAAAAAAGAAGTGTTACTTAGGACTAGCTGCTGTCAGTTCAGCTGACACAGTCCAAGAGTAGTCTGTGAGGCAAATCAAAGCAAAGCTAGGTGAAGAAAATGGGGAGAGTTTCTTCAAAAGTATGCTCTTACTCAAAATGCTAAGGTAAGCTCACTCAAGCAATTCATTCACACACACTTATAACAGATATGTATAAAATGGCCTTTATTATGAACTCAAATATCTTATAAGCTACCTATAATGTCTGAAAATATCTCCTAATTCTAAAACAGATGAGCCTTCTGTCATCTTCCCTTTGGGAAGACTTGTGTTAAAATACTGAATTCCTCATGAAATTGAATACTGATATCCCAGTAATTCTAAAATGATTAACAGGAGAGCTGGAACCTGAAAACTGGCATTCAACATACTATGCATTAGCTATGTCAAAGAAACATTGTGCAAATCTCCACAATAATCACTATACTCTTTTAAAAGCTGTTTATCATTAGTTTTAAATCTTGCATTTTTAGAAGGCAAGATTTTTAAATAAAGCTAATAGAATGGATCACTAAACTTGAATGTGAGTATGAGGTATTGTAACAGGATGCATTAATTTCTGTCTTTGACCTACCTATTTCATTGCATTAATATATGTACCTTCATTACAAAATTCTTCAAGAACTCATATACTTTTTCTAGGGCAAGTCACAAATTATCTTACATGGAACTTAGACATAATACAGAAACTATGATTTATTTGTAGCTCCATTGATTAAGCTGCACACATTGATTAAGCATATGTCAAAATGCCTAGATTCAGGGAGATAAAATTCAGCCAGAACTAGCTTCTACAGCAGTGATTTTTTTCTTATGATCTTTTTTATAAATTTAGATAATCTAACTCAAATTCTCTGAGCAGTTAAATTAGTAAAGTCTGACTTTCCCTAGCTCTGTTTCCTTCAGCTAAGGCCCAAGCAACAGTATGAATCTTCTTACTCAGCTGCTGGTTTTATGGTGCATTTTTCAGAAACTGGGTGAAAGATTAAACAGATGTTGGTACAAACACATACATAGAAAATAAGCTTTCATGTCTTAGGAAGTTGCAGTAAAAATTAAATACAGTAGGGTTTTCCAACACTGAAGAAACACCTACAACCAAGTTCATATTGCCCTTCATATACTGTCTTCCTGACTCAGCCAGCACATATACAGAATCTATTGACTTGGAGCTCACTTAAACTCAGAAAAAAGCTCATTGATACTGTAGTCAATTTCAATTAACCAAAAATATATTCACTGTTGGTATTGGCAGTTCTTTTAGACATTCAAATTCATTAAATTCACTAGTGATTTTTCTCAACAATCAAATAAAGTTCTAAATCCATGCAATGTGGTATGTTAAAAAAAATCTAGTATGGTAAGAATTTACCTTTTTTTTGTTCACATTAAATTATGTATACCATAGAAGCAAGCATACATTTTCAATTTGCCATTTGCCACCTAATGAAATCTACTATGATGAAATAAATAATTGAAATCTAATATAAGCAAATAAATGTATTTGTACAATAAACAGAATTCCCAACTGAATGGGGCTTTAAAATTTTAGATGAAAAATAACCTACAAATGATTTAACTTTATGACACAATTACCACAAAAAGCAGTATTTAGTATTTACAACCCTATTCTTGATAGCTATTACTATCACATCAATTCCTCATATGAGGGTCAGTGCACTTCCAGAAATCTTCTGGAAAATAAACAGCCACAGCAACCACTTTTTGTCTGGGAAAAAAAAAACCCAACAAATGAACACTGTATCTGAGATCACAGTTGTGGAAGGCCAGAGCTGTGCTTTGATTATATGGCCACATTACCTGCACATTAGGAATAAATTATCCCCTTATAACAGGCAGACAGTTTATTTGGATAATTGAGACAGATGGAGACAGCAGCTACAGTTAAGTCTCCCTCCATTTTTAACTATATGGACACTCAATAGCAATTAATCAGCAAGTTATTTCTCATTAATGGAATAATTTTAATGATTTAAATGTTAATCTGAATCTAATTTTAATTGCAGCACAACCATGATCATGAAGCTACTAAAATACAGCAATTACAGATTCAAAAAAGGAGAAATAATGTGTATCACTTGGTGTAGTGGCTATACCAAATCAGAGAGCTAATGAGAAAGATTTACACAACGATCCTTTGAGGTGAATCCTGATGCTCTTCTCCACAGTGAATTAACTTATGACTTGGAGAATAAACCTGGAAATTTGACTCTAAGCATCATGAAGGTCTATTTTTTCAAGTCTGTTGGTTTTCAAAGGGCTGAACTTGTCCAGCAACTTAAATTGCCGTGATTGATAATTACTGTAACTATTTCAAACAGGAATCAGTTGTGCATATTATAAAGGAACAACAATGTATCATGGAAATGTGGACATAAACAGATGACATCTGCGTATTTCTTACAAATCTCTTCTTGAAGTTTTGGTTTTGATTCAAAAGTGATCTTCAAGGTATCTAAAATTTATATAAAATCCAATGAAAACTCTACAGCATATGATGAATAAAAGGCACAGTAAAAAGCATTAATTGTTATATGTGACACTGGATTTGATTCTTTCTAATTTATCATGTGTCACAAATTCCATTACCTTAATAAAAATCAACACTTTACTAACTAAACTTATCTTCCCTCCCCTCCCAGCCCCTAGGATGACCATTTAGTTTAACAAGATTTCTTCACATAATCTCAAACTGCTGGCCTTTCACTTGAGAGGAAAGGAAAAATACACATTCTCTACTACAGTGTTGGAAATTACCAGGCTCTGATCTATCATAGAAACTGGGCTTTGAAACAGCCCTGAACTACTAGTAGGATTACAGAAACTCTACAACAAGCCAACTCCTGCAACACACAAAAACACACTCACAAACTTTTCCTAATTTTGAAACAGACCATCATCTCATTCTGAAACAATGTTAGTATTTTCCCTTGTATGAAAACAAAATCCTTCTTGCTTTAAGAATATGCAAACTGTGTATACCTGTTTGTTGCAGCAAATCAAAGTACCAAATCTGACACAATTCCACTGGAATTTTCTTGTTACACACTTTTATATTTGGCTAGCTAGCTGTTTATTTTTGTGTACTCCTTGGAGAATCCAGCTGCTAATACTGGTGACTTGTGGCTTCCCAACTAAAAAGCCAGAAGATCCAAAAGTATCATACTACAAAGTAACAGCCTACAGCTCTTCAGCAGGTATGGCTTCCAAGTTTCCCAGTACTCATACTGCTAACTGGGCAAGCTGCCAGGAAGATTTGAGTTACACACAGTTTGTTTAGAGAAACTAGAAATTGAGATGCAGGAGAAAAAAAAAAAAACCAAAAAACAACCAAACAAAAATATCCCACCCCCTAAATTTCAACATTTAAATACCTTATGTGAAATTGAGCTACTTTTAATATTTATCTGTGTTAACCATCAAAACCCACTGTATACATACCAGCCATTTCAGTAGGTGCATATGAATTTGATACAGATTTTTTTTTCTTGGGACTGCACTACATTGAATATTTAATGTTTACTATCATTAAATGTTTACTGCATTCCCCCCCCCCTTTTTTTTTCTCCATTTTGATCCATTTCAATATATACATTTTTATATGTAGTGTAGTAGCTTGTTCCTGAATATTTACTAGAAAAAAATTGACTGAATATTCTATTTGCATTCCTTCAAAGAAGAGACAAAAAAGATTCTGGATGTGCTGCGCACACTATTTTCACTTTTACAAAACTTTAACTGGCAGACAGGGAAAATAAAATTCCTAGTCCAGGAAAATGAGCCATGAAATTGTGAAACAGCTAGATGAAAAGGCAGTACATTTCAACATATGCATATAACTGAAGGCCAAACACAAAGTCACTTCAAAGTGCAGTAATACTCCAGAAAAATATTGCTCCTAGTGTCTTACTGTCATTACAAAATGATAATTACATTTTATAAGAGAGATTTATACCTATAAAGCCTTCAGTTATTAATTCATATACATCAATGACAGCTACTTTAAAGGTCCATTTGCAACAGGTGATCTGAAGACATCACAAAACAAAACAAAACAGAATAAAAATGCATTTACAATTGTTACTGTGACATTTCAAGTGGAAAATGTTCCCACACTACTTGATACTCATTACACATACTACTAAAAATTAGCACTAGATGTATTTTATTACATTAAGGTTTTACTTTACAATACTTTCAATACCTTGAAGAGTCCAATTCCCCCTTATTCAACCATGAAGTTATAAGTATTTTTAAACCATAGAATACTGGTTTTCCCCCAAACCTCCAGTCTGTTTGGCAGATCTGTTAAATTTTATTTTGTTCCACATAAACATTAAAATCAATATAGTTATTAAAAAAAATATTTTAATTAAAGTAGTTTTGTTTGTACATTTTCAGCAAATTAAGTTGCCTTTCAGACTGCAATCTTCTGAAGCAGAAAACTAACCTTCACATGTGCTTAACAGTAAAAATCTAACCAAATACTTGCAAGTGCTGTTAAGAGCATGTATCTTGTATTTCACCTTATATTAAAAAAGGCAAACAAACAAAAAAGGTAAAAAAATATTTCCCTAAGTGGATCACCTGATTTTTGTCCCTACTTCCATCTCACTGAAAATGAAAGCACTAAATAGAGTGTATGACTGAATAAAGCCCATCAGAACAAATTACAAGTGGACTGAATTTTTCTTTGAAGTTATTCCTTCCTTTCACAAATAACAGACTTTAGAATACAAAAGACTTTAAAGAGGAAGCAATATCACAGGTTTTTCACTTATTTGTTTGAAATTTTGTTGGTGTTTTAGACCAGAATTACATAGAATTACCAAATGGCTACAACTAAACAAGAACATACTTTGTGATTACTGAGATTTAGTCAACCAAAACTTTAAAAATCACAATTTACTCTTCCACTAACAATATTCTATGTACAGTATAAAGGAAGTGGAAAAATTGAATTTCAAAAAAAGCCTAAAAGCAAATCCCAACAACCGAGTAACTTACCCGCAAGGCTTCGATCACAAGGTCTCGTGCTTCTAGTTCTCCTTCCATTACACTCAAAAGCATTCGCAGCTCTGGCTTGCTCAGGTTATCCACATCAAACTCTCTTGTCTGCAAGAAACAAAGCACTGATGAGCACACTGACCACAACAGTTACTGTAATTTTGAAACACAGATGTGCCAGCATTCATCTATAGTTGTTAAAAGTTGGTGTCTTTATTTGTACAATACAGAGTCAAAATTAATAGCAAATAGTCTGGTTATTTTTTTTTAAGTGAAGAAATTAAAGCCCTCCGTATTATATAGTTTCAAATTGTTGTGAGGGATCAGTCCTGCAAAATCTTGTGAATGATAAAGGAGAAATGGTGAAGTGGCTAACTTTGTGACTTTGTTCCCTTGTGCAGCTTCACAGAGGCTGAAACAACAGAACAGACATGAAATACCACTACAGGGAGGAAGGCAAGAGGGGGGGAAGGATCTTGAACACAGCACACCTAAAGCACCTGTGCAAACAGCTACCAAGTTACCACCACACACTGGGCTGAATGTGAACTTCTGAAGAACAATTTGTGAAAAGACATGAAGTCTTATGTGTATGCTTTATTTGCACTCTCATTTGTTTGGCTGGAGGGAACAGTTCAGGTTTAAGAGGCACTAACATTCTTAGCAACAGTGTCTTTCCACTCCACAGTTACTAAGAACGGTGTAGGTCTGACTGCCACCCTGAGCAAGACAGGAGAACGAGTTTATACTGATGAATAAAATCATTGAGCACATACTCATTGTACACTGGGAATATCAGCACGGCCTCTGTAAAGCCCAATTCACCTCACAAACTGCTACAGTTCTGTAACAATGTCAACAGGCATATAGTAAAGTGGATCCACTGGACACTAATGTATTTGAATTTTCCAGAAGTTTTGGACAAGGTACTGTATCCAATATTATACAGAAACTCCAAATATATAGGAATAAAAGACACTTCATGGATAGGAAATAAACATCATGGGTAACAACCACTCTCCAAGACGGAAACAGGTAAGCAGGGGCACCTCTGGGACCAGCCTTATTCAAGATCTTCATCAATAATGTGGAAAAAGGATAGAGAAGTGGCAGAGACAGCTATTTCATGTGGAAGCTGGCACATAATTTTTCACTTACAGGTGAACAACCTCATTTTACTGCTATATAAAACCCTGGTAAACCCACATCTCAAGTACTGCATAAAGCCTTTATCTAAAAAGTGTAGAATTGGTTAACTAAAAGAATGAAGAGAAAAGGAGTAAGTACTATATGAGGAAACACTACAAAGCTAGAAGTCTTGATTTTGGAGGTGTGCTGAGAGAAATGTTATAATATTCACAATATCACAAAGGTAGATAAAATTAATACAAATCTGTTTTTCACCATCCACAATGCTAACAGTAGTTGGCCCTTAATGAATTTAGAAGGGGATTACTTTCAGGGAGAGAAAACAATTTTTATTCCATGTGCTAGATTCAGCTGCCCAGATTGATTTTCAATATACTATTATTCCCTGTAAGGTAAACACTAGACTCCTAGCAATGCTGTAGATGTGTTTACCAGAAAGCCCTGCAAAGCAAACACTCAGCTATCTTCAGTATAAAGTAATCTGTTGCTAAATTAGATGAACAATGTATCTCGATAAACTGTATTTTCCCCAAAACACATACAATCTTTACATTCAGCTATTCAGGAGCTTCAGAATAGAAAAATCCAATAAAAATTAAGGCAAGTACCATTTCTACTTTTTCAAGGCTAGAGGATGGCAGAACAGTTGTTCTTCCCTCAGGCTAGAAGGCCACAGATCTAAAATACCCAAAAGTGTAAGTATACTGAGTTACACTTTTACTTTGCAGTCAAAACATGCAGAGGTGCACAAATGGCTAGTGATAACTGAGTGTCAGAGCTTTAGCTATTTACATGCAATATATGTTGGACTGACCTTCCTCATCTAGGGGAGTAACACAGATCAACCTCCCTTGCACAAGCAGGGCCATCCCAGAGCACACGGCACAGGATTATGTCCAGACGGATCCTGAATATCTCCAGGGACGGAGACTCCACAGCCTCTCTGGGCAACCTGTTCCAGTGCTCAGTCACCAGCACAGTAAAGCAGCTCTTCCTCATGTTCAGGAACTTCCTCTGCATCAGGTTCTGCCCATTGCCTCTCCTAGGACTGCTCAGTACCACTCAGCACAGCCTGGTACTGAGTCCTCTCCTAGGATTGCTCAGTACCACTCAGGACAGCTCCATCCCCTCGGCAGCCTCCCTTCAGATACTGACAAACATGGATGAGGCCTCTCTCAGTCATCTCTTCTGGAGGCTGAAAAATTCCCTCAGTTTGTCCTCATAAGAAATGCTCCAGTCACCCTACTTCTATCAAGCATAACTGCTTTGAAGATGGAGCCATCCATTCTAATGAGAACTTTAGCCTGGACAACAGTTACCTTCTATTTTTGCTGCATGGGTCAACTATGCCTGCAATCCAAAAAATAGCTCTTACTCTCCATGCCAATGCAGCAAGAGAAACAAGCGGTTTCTTTGAAGCCTTTTTTGCAATATATGCTGCAGCAGCCTCTCACAGTGCTCCTCACAATTCTGTATCGTGCTCACTGATCCAAGGACACACAAAAAATGAAAAGGCACTAAACTTATACAGCTCCTCATGTAATCTAGTGTCAGTAAAGTAGATTTTACCTTACCTGCTGCAGCAGTTTTCACACTTGGCACTTCTAATTACTAAATTTAATTCAGTCAGATACAAGGATCACTTATCCACCATCCTTCTACTGTGCACCACTTACCACTTCACAAAACCTAATACTTCAAGGAGAGGAATTGGTTTCTTCATACAACTTCTTTTACAATAGAGAATAAAGTCTCAATTTTTCAGATGGAAAACTAATGCAGGGATATTTTTTTTCAAAAATAGAAAGCAAGTAGTAGAGGGGCATCCACAAAAGTACAGTACATGTATAAAGGCAGATCTTTGTCAAAAGATTTTCCATCACGGGTGAAACATCTAATGGCTGCATTCTTTCCTGAGACATAAATGAAAACATTCTTAACAAACCAGAGACATTCTTCAACATATTGTGATGCAGTGATGAGATTTTTAACTAAACATCTGATTAAGCAATTACATAAATTTTGTTCAAGTATACACCTTGAACTAGAACATATGAAAAGACACCAAAAACTAGCAGTTAAGTGCGCTTTCTGGTAATTTATGCTTAGATATAAATAAACACAAAGAAACTTTAACAGAAAGACACTCCAACAAGATATTCAAATTATTTTTTATATTTTTAATTTTAAAAACATGAAATAAGAACTAGCAAAACTACTTCATATCTAAATGACTCTAGCATATGAGGCTAAAAACCCACTTACCCAAGCATGTTGTCTCTAAAAGCAGCCAATAAGGGATGCCTTGAAATCAGGACTAGAACAAAACAAGCCCATAATGATACTTCCCAGAAATACTCTCTCAACCTCCAGCAATTTTCAGCTTGTTCACCTTATGTGCCAGAAATTGTCATTTTGTATATATCAGCCCTCAGCCCTCAGCTGACATATTTGTTGTGAACCTGCTCCCTTGCTTTTTGAATCTTTCTGCAATTTTAACATCCACAGCAATTTTAACATTCCACGGCACAACTACACGTTTTGTGTAGAACCACCACCTTTAATGTCAGTTACTTTTGTCTGATGCCTTCTCATTTTAAAGTATGAAACTGTCCACAATCAACCAGAAGAGACACACAAACAGAATATAATCATTTTTCTGATCTTGTTCACGAATAATTTTATGCTCACTGAGGCTTTTTTTCGCCCAACTTTATTTGACAAATTCTGAAATTGGAATGACTACTTTTTTCCAGTACTTTACTGTCATCTTCAACTTGTTCACTATGGATAAGCAACATTGAATCCATTCACACAGGATAAGAGGGTGCATGGCAGTCACTGAAGATGCTACCATGTCTTCTCCCCATACAAATCTCTGAATCAGCACTCACAAAGCTGCAACATACCCCAACTGCACCAAAATACATAGTTTAAACATCTGAAATATTCTCAAGCACAGTTGTAAAAATGTCTTAAAGACTTGAATAGATAAAGCATATGATGAAATAAAACCATCCTCCCTCTTGAGCACTTCGTGCCATCTTCTGGGGATCAAGATGTCACACATGGTAGGCTTGCCCCAGGTTCTTATTCAGATGGAGCACTGTTTGGCCAAGCCATAGAAAAAACTGCTGGTTAGATCTAGAAAAGTAATCTTCCTAACATCTTCCAGTGAAGCACTAAGTCTTAGATCTCCAGAAAATAAAGACTGCATTAGTAGCTCATGGCTTATGTGTCACCTGGGGTTTTGCTAGAATACTTGTGGCAGAGAGGCAGGTTGTAAAAATTTAACCATCAACTTAACAACTATGTAACCAAGCCAGCCATTGTATTGGTTTTATAGCAGAGACACAGGAATATGTTGCCCTAGAAGATATTTCATATATACAACCAAAACACAAGAGAACTCTTTCCTCTACCTCTTTCAGATTTCAAAATGTTTGGTTTATTTGATCTATAAGAATAAAGGACCTGAAAAACACTACTTCAGTTCTCTCTGTCTCCAAAACTCCATGTTATTCTCCCAGATCAGTTTTGTAAGGGGCATATGTTGCCTGGCAGCAAGTGCACCAACAACAGAGCAAACTGCAAATTAGCTAAAACTCATCCAACTACCTGCATGTGCATCACAGAAACCATACAGGCAAAATGATATCAGCATTGCTAAAGACTAAAATAAGCTCTGCCAAGCCAAAAGGAAGAAAAATCCATCAATTCTGACCAAGAGAAAAAAAAAAAAATTGTGAGAGATTGGTAGTGCCAATAGTTTGGTTTTGCTGACATAGCCCAATAGATAGAACTGGCAACCCCAGGAACTAAAAGTGCTGTTCATTGTGCTATTGCAGCAACTGTTAAAAACTCTGCTGCCTTCAGCAGAAGCTAGAAGAGATAGGTAAAGTATAAAAGCCACAACTTTGTACTTTCCCTAAAGATAACACAGGCAAAAAACAAATTAGCTGTGAATTAATCACAAATGACCACAGGAAACAAGCTCCTTCTAGCTCAGAAAGCTTTTTAAAAGGTGGAGCTGGGTAATAATGCAGGACTTGGGGAAGAAACTTGTGGAGCACAATTGAGGGCTGGAAGGGAAGGAGTAGGGTGGGGAGAAGTATAAAAATGGTGTACATTTTTACACCAGAAGACACATAGGGAAAAGCTGTCAAAAGTAAAAAAAAGTATTTTCAGAAGGGAAGGGAAAGGTACACATCTACATTTATTATGTATTTTAACTTGAGTTCTCATCAATACACAGCAGAATCCTCTTAAGGATTCACACAGCAGACCTTCCAGATAAGGTTCTAAAAATTAAAAGGTTTACTATTACTTATTAGGCTATACAAAATAAACTTCTAGTATATTGATGGCCCCACATCTGCCAGACCCATGAAACAACTGCACCAGAGAAACACAACCATGGTTTCTATGTTTTACAACACCAAGTATGTTTCCCAGGTACAACTCATCTGATCAAATATAAGTATCTATTTTCACTAATTCTCTGTAGTTTCCTATAGAGAACTATTACCTATTATGATTTGAAATGTCCCAGGAATGAGAGACAGCTTTTCTGGGACAGGCAGATTTGATACAGAACTTAGCAGAATCATCCATGCCAAGTGGACTAGTAGCACAAGTCCAGCTGGGATGCCCCAGAGTATCACATATCACAGTGGTTTTCACCACTAAAGGTGAAAACCTAAAGGTGTGTGTCTTGTACATATGTGTGCAAGTGAGGCACCTAATGGTACCAGCTATGCAAGCCAGGAACCTGATGTCTCTTTACCTTCAATGGAGTAGAATCAGCCCAGTCAAACAAACAAAAAAGCTATTCAGCTAACCAGCACCAGAACTATTTGCTCATGGCTCCACTGACTATAATAGGATATTAAATACTGTGCATACACATAGACACCTAAATTTAAGTGTCTTGAACCCATTCACACCTCTACCCATACCTTCAAGAGCCAGCTGCCTAAGTCACTTCACCCAAAACCAGTGAAGTACACAAACCTGTTTCTAAAACAGGTTATTCCTTCTAGCCACTTCACCCCACCAACTATAAAAGGAAGTGGGTATGTGGTCAAATGAATCATAGCCCTCTTCTAATAAAGAAAACTGCAAACAGAGAGACTGCTAAAAGAAGTGGTTATAATATCCACATAGTATTTATGAATACTTCAGGGAAAACCACAGTTTATTGCTTTGCCTGTGAAAGGCTTGTTCTTTAGTCTGAAATTAGGGTAAGAATCTGTGATTACCCTGCTTCACCAGAAATTATCTGATGCAAAAATACATGTCCATTTCCCACCACATCCAAGATGAAATTCAGAAGATATAACCTTTAGGAAATTTTCTTAGTAACAGAAACAGGTATGAAAAGCAGAGAAATATCTTTCAAAGAAAAGCAATGTCGATGAATTTGCTCCCCAACTAATATGGAATTTTTTGCTGAAGAGAATATCATCTGATGTTAACATTCAAGACTCATAAAATTTCATAGTCATACCTAAGGGATCATGAGGGTACTATATATGCATTTAATTATAACATCCATTAGCTCAATGACTTTTATTGGATTGTTCACCACAGGAAGTTACCCACTTATTCTGCCCTCCTCAAGCACACCTCCCCAGCTTTCTGGGTTTATCAGAAGCATTTCTTTAAACGGTGTGGGGGAGGTTTTTGTTAACTATTGTGGGCTTTCTTGGCTTCAGCCAACAGCAAAACTTTTAAGTTTCAACATTAACCACAAATATACCTCAGAGCTGAGAAATTTGTTTTGGAAACAACAACAAAAAAACCCCAAACAACCAGCCCCCAACCCCTACAAAATTACTAAGATACTGACCTTTATACATACCCAGATATTGTCACAGCTGTTAAAACATTTCTGCAATCTATTAAAAGCCACGAAGATACTTCAACATTTTTTAGTTCAGTGCAAGTTAGGCTTCTATAAAGACTGAGGCCCACAAATCTTCTACAATCATGTTTAAATTCTTAGATTTAATGGGCAATTTCTGTTCAGCAAGTTCCTTTCAAATAAGTCACTTGAAAGGCAATTAGTATATGATTAAATACAGATATGGGTACACACTGTTGAAGCTATCTCTGTTTTCCAGAATTTTACACCTTACTTTGTGCTATAGGAGAACCAAAACACAAAGCCCAAGAAAGCTTTAACCCGTATATCACTTGTACATACCAGTACATCTTCCCTAAGCCTACTTGACAGCTTCTGGTTTATATGTTCAAGGACTATACAGGTGTTTAAAATCAATTCTTCCCTTTCTTGGGTAGAAGTAGGTGCACAACCAGACTGCAAACTGCTCTCTTCCTGACATCTTTCCTTCCTGTTCCAATTTCCATCCCTATTCCTATCTTGGTATATGCCCTCTGAGGCCAAAACAATGCTTACACAAATGAAGTCAAAGCAGTTGGGAAAACAACAGAACTTACTGCATCCATCAGCTTTACACCTCCCATGTCACTTTCACGTGTCTGGCTCAGAATTTTCACCTCTGCACTTCACCTCTAATGACAGACAGTGTGAAAGTCCACATTTGGAAGAGAAAGGAACATCTACAAAGTGGACTGCATTCAGTGGCTTTCTTTTCTCATCCCCAAAGATCTTCACAACACAGGAAGAGATGTGCTGCAGGTTGTGGAGTAGAAGGCATAGAAAAGGCAGTGCTGTAGTTTGGAGAAGGGGGAGGAGAGGAAGAAAGGAGGTTTGAAGCGTCACTGCAAGATGGATCGAGACCAACCTCTCACCACAGAGAAGCAGAGAACTAGAACAGACAGAACTGTGCTGTCTCTGCATGTCACCTACACACTGAAACACAATGGCACCACACATCTGACTAGAAGAAAATGCATTATCTGAAAGATAATGCAACACTGAAAACTTCTATTCAGATGAAAACAGGGTTGCTAATGGTCCTTTTGTAAGTGACCATTTTTTAGGATGCAATCTCTTCTAAGAGATATAGCCTTTGCTTTTCAAGGCTATGGTCTCATTTTCTACTACCTGCAGTAGTTTTCAGGTAAGAATCTTTCCAACTGCTCTAAATCAGCCTATATAACTGATATGATCAAGCCATAATTTAGCATTTCACTATATTGACCAGAATGGCAGTTCTGCTATGAATATTCTTACAGATCGATGAAGAGTGAATACACCAAGCTAGGCATACAATACCCCACAATGTCACCACAAAGTATCATGGAATTTCTCTCAGGTTTTTTGTTTTGGGTTTTTATTATTATTATTTATTTATTTATTTTTATTGATAGCTTTTAATGTAGTGTAACTTTTTTTGTACTGTTACATGACCCACAGCAACCCAGAGTGATCCTCTGGGGTACGCACACATTCCCAGTGCAATTTCATAGCAACATCCTTACTCACTCTAGTGGAGTCAAGATTCCACTCTATCAATATCCACTACATACAGCTTTACAACAGCAGAAGGTACTGTCTTTGAGGGGAAAATAACATTTATGCTTTTGATCACTGGTCAAGCAAAATCAAATCCAAAAATTTTACTGAATTATTTTAACAGAGTTCATGTTTGATATAACAGGCTTTTCATAGGCTTTGTTAAATCTACACTGAAGCTAAAGTGTGTGACAAGCCAACCCTCTCTGCACAGCAGGCTGATGTTCCATGTTTCAACAAAAAGACTGTCAAATTGCATTATTTCTTGCTATTATATAATCATTATTGGTAGACATTAGGCAGATGGAAGTCATTCAATGATGTTTTAAAACACACACATATGTTTTCTCTCAATTCTAGTCCAAGTTGCATCAACACATTTTCAGTGACTTCAGTGCAATCATGCTGAGCAGGTATGGAAAAGGACCAGAACCACTCCCCTGCCATTTTAGCCTGTCATCCTTACCACCATAAAAATACCACTATTTTGTGGGAAAGAAGTGATGGGCTCACCAAATGCTGTGCTTTATCCTAGGAAACTCAGAATAACAAGATTATCGGCTTTGTTCCTAAATGTAACACACTATAGAACAGTCTAGGCTTTTTCAGTCAAATTCCCTGGTGAATGTAAAGCACTTCCCTTCCTTTTCTACAGTGCTTCTAAAAAGAGCAGGAAAACTCTTTATTTTCCAGTGATGTTATTGATAGTGTATCAAGACACAAGAACAGTATTTGGTACCAAGAAACCCTATTGTACTGTCCTGTGTCACACACCTTCTGCTTACAGCATAAAACTTACACATTAACACGTTACTAATACAAACACCGTTTCTTCAGAAAAAGCTCAGAAACACTCACAGCTTTTTACTGCTCCATTTGTGCAATCAGAATTCTGAGAACTAAAAGAAAAAAATTATAAAACAGAACAAAGCTAAACCCCCCCCAAAAACTAACCTAAAACTGTAATAAATCAGTATTTGTTACAAGTTGAAGTTTAGTGTGACTTATAGTCACCTGAATGATTATGGTCATCCAAAAAGTAAGGAAGATGATCCAATTCATAATTCCATATCTCCAGTTTAAAGACAGAAAATAAAAGCTATTAATACTAACCCTTCAAAATAATTATTCAAGCATTATAAATGTTTGGGGTTTTTTAAAATTTCATTGCACAGAGGTTTTCTTTTTATTTTCCTGTGCAAGAGATACAATTAACCAACAATAAAATGTTTTTACTGGTAAGGAAAAAAAACATAAAAGGAAAATTAATTACTGAAGGCAAATTAAAAAGGAACGCAATAATTTAAAAATATTTTATTATTGCTCAAGTATAGCTATTATTTTTGTTAGGCAGAAACACACAGTCTACATCCTAGAATCTCTTCATTTTTAAAAACATATTTTAAAATGAGTGTGCAGTGGAGAGCTAACCCTCCCACCTTTCACAATGAGAACACCAAATTGCATGAGTGGCTCCATTGCCTAACAGTGCAATATTGAAGTGCTACTTTACTACAGGCTACTTGTTTGATATTTTAAAACTGAAAATTAATGCAGTATTAATATGAATATACGAAATAATTTAGTGTAAATTATTTTGGTGAAAACCTGGGCTTTAAAGTATTTAAGCTTGCTTTTAGTAATTCTTACCTTAATATTCATTTATGCCATGGTTATATCATTGTTTTAATAGACAGTGATGTTATAAATATGTACCGTGTAAGGTTTGCTTTTTTAAAGGAAAACTGGATTTCCATAACACTGCAGTTTTTAAGACACCCAGGGACAATTACGTACACAGTAGGAACAAGTTTTCAGATAAGGACTAGTGCCTGTTTGGAAGTAAACAAGATTATAACAAATAAAATGCTAGCAATAACCTAAATTTCAGAGAAACTAGTGCCCCTAGCTTCGGGAGTCATCGCCTTCAGGAACGATCCCAACCAGAACGGGCAACACTGCGGTTTTACTGCCCTGAACTTCGCATTTGGCTACGAGACCGAGCAGCTGCAGCTCGGTCCAGCTCCGGAGCTGCAGCTGTCGGCCAGGCGAGTACCTCGGGCTGGCTCGCCAGGGAAGTCCCCAGACAGGCTGGACCACGCCAGGTCTGGGATGCACCGGGAGCGGGAGAGCCGCCGGGCCGACTGAGGTCTGCCAGAGCACGGGCGAGGAGCCGCGGCCCAGCAGAGGCGCAGAGCTCCCGAGAAGACCAGCCTTGCAGCCTCGCCTGGGGTCGTGTGGAGCAGGAGAGAGAGCCCAGCGCTGGCCCAGGGGAGCGCAGCCTCCCGCTGACCCCGCTTCAACCATGGGCTGGCACCGCACCGCATCCCTCCGTCTCCCTCCCAGCCGCCTCAGCCACCCGCAGAGAGGACACGCCGGCAGGGAGGGCGTTCTGCTCGTCTTTTGAAGATATTTTAAGCGGGGAGCCAGGTCCTGCCCCTGGGGCGCGGGCCCTGGGAGCCGAGACGTCTCCACACAGCCGGCGCTCGGGACGGGGACTTGGGGCGGGGGAAAAGAATGTGTGCCGCTGCGCCGAAAACGCCTCACGGGAGGCAGGCGAAAGCCAAGCGGTTTGCGGGCCAGGCAAAGGTTTAAAGAGCAACATTTCCCCCCGCCCCGGTGTGACAGGTCCCGCCGCCCCAGCCGCTGTCAGCTCTCAGCCCTGCCGGAGAGCCGGGGCGCAGCCTTGCCCCTCGCTGTGCGAAGCAGCGGGAATGGGCGGGGGGCGGGGGGGTGCGGGAGAGGCGAGACCGGGAGCGGAGCCGTTCCCCGCGCCGGAGCAGCGGGAAGGAACAATGGGGGCGAGAACCCACCGCCCCCGCGGAGGGAAGAGGGAGAGCCGCGGGGAAGGAGACCCCGCGTCTCCCTCTGTTCTTGCCCGGGGCGGGACGGGGCTCGGCGGCGGCGGGTCCCACAGCGAACCCCGTCCCGCCCCGGGGGAGAAGGAGGGCGGGGGGACGGAGCGGCGGGGGCAGGGCTCCAGGGA
>VZRH01001941.1:22352-136419 GCA_013397555.1 Urocynchramus pylzowi | reverse complement strand
CCGCCGAGTCCTCCCGCTCGCCAGAGCCGGGCTCGCCGCTCGCTCCCTCCGTCGCCATCTTCCCGCTGTATCGGCTCGGCGCGGAGNCGGGCTTCCCCACCCACCCGCTCCCCGTCCTCCATACGGCGGCCCGGAGGCAGGCGGAGGGGGAGCGGGACCTCGCCGCGGGCGGCCGGCGCGCAATGGTGGCGGAGGGGAGTGTCCCCACTACCGCGCTACCCGGGCCCCACGCACGCATCGCTCTCCTCCCTACCCACCCCCGTGGTTTAGCAGCAGGAGAAGAAAAGGAAAGGAAAGGTTGTGGATGGGACGAAAAAATAGGGAGTTGCAGTGGGTTGGCTTACCTGATCCGTGAGACCTTGAAACCAGCTGAAGTCTTTGAGGGAAGGGCAGCTGTGCCTGTTCCTTGCTGGGGGTGCTGACTGGAGGAGTCACCTCTCCCTCCCCCTTCCCTGCGCAGAGATTTGGGGGAACATTCTGCTGCCAGCCATTGCTTGACTGGCTTATTTTCAAGGCATGTTTTCAGAGACTGTGTGATGGTGGACACTCAGCCAGGCCCAGTGTTTTGGCACCTCTCAGACCTGGTGCTGGAGACATCCTGACTTGGGGCTGCCCCTTGCCATTCCAGGTGGGTACTGAAGCCAAATCCTGTTCAGGATTCCTTCCAGAGGAAGGTTTTGGCAGCTGAGCTGAGCCCACTACCACAAAGGCTCAGTGTTCCCTGCCCAGGAGCACCCCACACTGCCCCTCTCCAGGGGCTGTTCCTCACGGTCTTGCTGTACTGCTTTGCCCCGGTAATGGAGACCTACACCAAAACCAAATCTAAATGTACAGCCCTATAAGCTGAATTTGCAACACTGTTTACTCTGCAGCCACACAGAACTTCCACCAACAGCAGGCTCCTTCGAGCCTTGCCAGGCTCCTGCTTTCACAGGGCTGCCTCAAGTCTGCTGAACTAATTCGCTTGACACCAGGACCAGAAATGGGCTGATGCCTTTATCAAAGACAGCATGTTCTTCTAAGCATGCTGTACCTAAGAATGGAAGTAAACCCATACATGAAATTTTCCCCCTTTACATTACCAGAAGGGGAACTGTGATTAGTAGAATAAACTCCAAGTGTAAGGTAAACATACACTGAACAGAGCAAGAAGAAGGCAGTGTATAGGATCCACTACAGGGTACATAAAATCCAGTTAAACAGATGTTTTCTGGTTTAGGGCTTGTTTTTTCTTTCTCCTTGAAAATGAGCTCTCCTGCTCAAGTTTTACATTTTTATGACTATAGTGTGTGCTCACATCCCTTTTATCATCGAAGCTAAGAAACTACATTGATGACACATAGCCTAAAACAACTTGTTTTTCTCTGTTCTCAGCACTCTAACACCATTTAACTTGTTTAGGACAAATTGTTGCTTGCCTTCTTTATTGACAGCAAAGTAACATACATTACTCATAATTATTATTTATATAAATTTGTAAGATTATTTGGTGCTTTGCCTTCAAGAAATGCAACAAAAGTAATTTGTTTCCTATGAACTCTGTCATACTCCTCTCTAAAAGGGATTAAAATACTGAAGTTTTTAAAATTGCTTGAGGATATCTTTTCTCTTACTGATTCCTGTCTACCATTATCATTGCCAGCATTTCCAGTATTGTGTTAGAATAATCTGCTGTCCCTCACAGTTAGTTTTGTGTCTCTGAGTTGGAGCAAAGCATGAACACAGCATATTGTGTAAATACTGGTTTTTAACACCAAATATGTCAGAGCAATGATATAGCAAAGGCTACACCATTTATCTCTTGCTCTGCTGAGATCATAAACTGGTTTAGCTGATATTTTATCAATTACCAAGTGTACATTTATCAAAATAACAATGAATATTATATTAGTCATAGCTTGCCGTTTCAGACTTGAGAACTGGTCTCTCTTTCCTCATCTGAAGATAAATTTAGAGTGATTTCTGAGAGAGATGGGAGTGCTCAATCTCAGCCAGAAAAAATTAATAGAATAGATGGACCAGCAACACTTCAGTTAAAAGCTTATCTCCAGACAACTAATATCCAGCATATCCAAGTGCTGGAAGTAGTTTGACCTGTTGTTATGGTCAAAAAGATGATAAACATGCTTTTGAAGGAGGAGTGATCTATGTTTCTTCTTTATGTCATGAAATGAATCATCACAACATTTTGAAAATATTACTGATGTTTGTAATGAGACTATAATGCATGTTTGTGTTTTCTTCGCTTTTTCCCCTAACAGCAGCAACTGGGCTTCTGGTTGGCATGAGAGCACTAAAATCCAAATTAGATATTGTCAGTCACTACTGGGAGCAGATTCTTGTGCTGCACAGCAACCACTGTGTCATCAGTGATGGTGGTATGGTCCTAATGTCTTTGAGGTTTTGCTTCATGAAGAACACCTTCACAGTGGGGATCATCTTCAAAGTAGAAGAGCCCTTCTACGAGAAGAAATTACCTTTGCTTTTACAGACAATTTTATCACTACAGAAAGGCAAAGGAGTTGCTTCTCTCAGAGGAAGGTGCTCACTGTTTTACTATTAGCTGGCAAACTGAATGCAATTAACTATTTTTTGCTGTTCCAGTTTTATTTGGCCTGAGTAACATAAAGAAAAGCCCAAGCCTAGGAGCAGGCCTTAAGTGTATTTCTTTCCTATGATTAGAGAGCTGGCACAAAGCAGTGGAATATGTCCACACCTTACAGGATGCAGCTGCTGAAGTGAATGATGCTTATTCCCTCCATTAGCACACAACTGCAGTGACAGAAAATGCCTCCCTTGGTTTTATATTGACAGGGAAGCAAATTGTGTGTCTCAATTGTACTTTGTGGCTTTCCTGCCTTGCAACTAACCATTCACATGGGAAAACAAACAAAAAAGTGTAAAATAGTATTTTATTTGCCTTTATAAACAAACAAACAAACAAAAAGCCTGTGTCTGAATTTAAAGCAAGGAGGAGATATTGAAGTCCCAAGATAAATTTTTGCAGAATGTTAGATTTCTGAGAAAAAATAATTAATCACTGTATCATCAAAATCTTTCTAAAGGTCATCCCAGTGAAAACTTAAAACATTTCTTCCATCACCCTCATCTAGGACTAATCAAGCCAAGCCAAACAACGTAATTCAAATACTGCACTGATTCCCTCTTCAGGAAACTTTGGTTTTGGAGACCTATGTGCAATACAGAGCACACAGATAACTCTGAGCCATTGCCTTGGGTTTTGTGAAGAAGGGGTTGCTTTCTCTGAAAGACAGCACACCACTGTCCAGGTGAAATTCAGTAGCAAAAGAGACAATATTCTAGAGCGCATGTTGGCTGCTTCTGGGGATCTTAAAGTAACATTAAAAAGACAGGTGAAAAGGAGGCAAAGTCAAAGCATTGAGAACAAAATAGAATCTCCAGTAGGCATTCAAAGAAGAGATGCTTTAATTGGCTATGCAGAAGGAGCACAGTTAATAAAAAAAGTGTTGGACTGATTGATTTGTGAGCATAAATTCAACAGTGTTGAATATTACTATAAGCTAGTGATGTGATTCACATGACTGGAGTGTTGAAAACTGTCTATAATCTGCTTAGAAAGGGACAAGTGCACAAAAAAGGGGAAAAAACTATCAAAATAGAATGTTCTGTGTGTCAGCATTACTGACATCTCCGGAAAGGTTATTTGAATGTTTATGTGCTGTGTTTTAATGTTTAAAACATAAAATGAAGTATTTAGTGCCTACTGCAAATCTCACATCATACTAAAGAACAAAATGGCAATATCCTCAAGTATCTTTCACAAAGGAAGAGACAGCTGCTATCACTGAGGCTTTGCTTTGAATAATTTTGCCATTACTGTAACATCCTGTAAATGTCTAAAAATGATGGGTGACAATTCAAAAAGTTAACCTTGAGCAGGAGGATTCTAAATGAGACATCCTATTAACACAAGAAGAGGAGAAGCTCACTCCAACAGGAATCTAAAATTTTAGTGTTTGCTGTGCCTAAGTTTTGGAAATCTGAGCCCAGAATGGAATCTGGAAACTAAAAATGGGTACAGCTTATGAATTTGAAACATTTATTTTAGAGAAGTCTTGAAGTCTGTGTTATGCAAAAAGATCACACACTGATTTTCTTGGAGTTGAAATACATCAGCTTTCCAATGAGGAAGAAAAAAAGATAACTCATTTGCTGTCAAGACAAAAAAGGAGCGTGTACAGCTTTTTAAATACCAGAAAGGTATAGAACAGTTAAAATTATAAAACTGGAAATGTATTAAAATATTCAGAAAAGGTAAAATTTATATCCTATTTCTCTCTTTCATTCATCTTCTCTTACTGGTGGGTACCAGTAAGGAATGTGAAAGAAATGCAGAAAAGTTTTCTAACTGGAGCAATAAAGATGCAGGAATCAAGAATTCTCAGAACCAGTTTCCCTAAGCAGGCATGGTGACTAATATACTTCTACAGGCATCAGCACTTCCAAGCAAAAACCTCACTATTTTTTTCTGGACATGGGAGAAATACTTGCTGCTGTGATCATATTGGCTGTAGTGGCAGGAGGCAGGAGAATTCATGCTGCAACTGCCAGACATGGAAGAGTCTGTTCCTTTACTGGCAGGGTTTATGCAGTGATCTGCAGTGCTGGGAAGTGCACTACCTCATTTTGGAATTTAACTCTTTGCCTACGAATCACCACACCATGAAATTTATATTTTTCAGTGACTATTAAATCACTTTATTACAGAATCTTGTCTCTTTTTTTTTTTTTTAATTTTCTATATTTCCTCCTTTTTTTTTTTTTAATATTCCATTGATTGCTAAGCCTACGGTTTTAGCTTTTGCTTATTTTCATTGTACAAAAGGTTAATTTTGAAATTGCCTTATGCTGCTGACATCTTATGAACAAAATTGGATCACTAAATGCCTCCATGTAAAGATGAAGCTGTACCACTGCAAAATGGACCACTGTATCCTCAAGAAAACTCACCTGGAATTGGAATGATAGTGCACATAGTAGAGGCTGTCCTCCCTGCCAAACCCTACTGTTCTGAGATCTCACTGCGAGCACAGTGCCGTGTTCAGGACTGCAGCACATGAAACAGCTTCAAGAGGACCTTTACTCTGTAATTGTAGAAATAAAACTGCAAGGGAGGTTAATCAACTCATTGCCAAGAAGGATGAGTCTCAGGAAGGTGGTAACTACCTTAGCACTTAGATAGAACATCTATATAGGGGCTTGGTAATTAAATATTTTTTGCATTGAAATGCTCCACTAGGGGAAAAATTCCCTTGCTAATGATACAAAACTGCTTCAATATGTTGTTAGCTCCATCACTGAACTGTAGAACCACAGCCCAGGAGAACTGGCTCCTGTGCTGATGACACAGAATAGAAGTTATTGTACTGAGGAGGTAACTCCCACCTGGAAAACAAGCATTTGCTAGAATAAAGGAACAAATTTGCTTGCCTGTAGGAAAAAGATGCCCTTACTCACTGATGTAACTCAACCTTTGCAATGTAACTTTATTTATACTCTCAAAGCTGAAAAAGAATCTTACGAAAAGACAAGAGATTTCTGTATGTGTGTGTTCCATGAACTGAACTAATGGGATCATATTGCCAAGACTCATAGTGACCTCAACTAAAGGTAGGCAACTCATGTGTAAGTCTGTGGTTCAAGCTTATGGGTAACAGACCTGATTAATGTTTTAATTGGGGTGAAAAAATCAGTAAGACAGACTGATTGTGAAATCATAAGTAAAAAAGACAAAATTAAAATTCATGTGGCATCCTGAATGTGTACAAAATCCACTTATTTACATGTTAATGAGGCAGACAGAGGGAAAACAATGAGCAGGAGAGAGATAACCCTGACTAGTTTTTCCTGTCAAGCACAAGCATTTTTCAATGTGCAACTGCACTGAAATCTTCAAGTCAGGGATTAGGGATTCTGCCTTTGCTGTAATGTTTAAATTCTGGATATCCATAAGATTATCTTTCATTAGAATTTTGCTCAGCATGTCTCTCAAGACTGAGATGTCGCTCAGATTGTGTGGGATTGATCCCCAGTGTGTCATTTGCCTACCTTACTGGGAATTAAGTGTGAAAGAAATTTAAAGAATGAGTATGAACCAGCTCTGTTGCAAAAATAAGAAGTGCTTTTAGGCTCCTGAGTTTCATCAGCTCCCAACTTTCATCAACAGATGATGGGGACTCTCTTGCCCTCTGTGCCTTGAAAATTTCCTCTGAGATTTCAAGACTAAGCATGAATTCTAAGCCAAAGCTCTACAGAAGATCTACTGCAACAGACATCTGTATTAATATGACTTTACAAAATATCTTGGGAGGCTGAATAATCTTGCTGCAGGACAAAGGCAGAAAAAAAAAAAAAAAGTCAGTGGATTTGGAGTGAGGAATATTTACATAATATTTGATCTTTGTTATTTTAAAACAGCTACAAAATATGAGTCATAGAAACCTAGGAGTGGATTGCCAGTTAGTCTAACATCTTCCAGATTCTAGAACACATATTACACAGCGCTGTAAATAAAATGATCACTTTAACATCAGAATTTTATTGCGTTTATTTTCACTATTCAAATAATGCTGAATGTATTAGGATTAAACTATATAAATTCTGCAAAATTTATGAAAAAATTAAATATGTCCTGATGCTGGTCACTTTTTCTTTAAGGGTTATCAAATAACCACAATATCTTTCTGAGTCTGATCATATTTGGGCTGTTATTTTAAAGCAAAAGCAAAGATAAAGGGAAGATCATTGACTTGGTAAGGACCACAGAAGAGTTTGGAAACTGTAACTGAGAAGGGAAGTCTTGGAATACTGCTTTCCAGCCTCCTCTTATTCTCAGAAGTGAATATCTGAGTAGATATATACATTTAATGAAATGAGATTTAGATATCCCTTTGCCAAGATAAAGAGATTGAACTGGAAATGAACTGGTACTTTAAAAATTGCACTGTTAAAAAAGAATGCTTTTACAGCAGAGGAAGACTTCATTTCAGTGAAGTTTGTGCTACTCTGTACTTGAGATACAACAGTATTTGTATAAAAATACAAGTATTTTTTTAATTTAATAGATAGTTTGTCCAAAACCCATTTGATTGTGAAAAACATCAGCCCAACATCCTGTCAGAGATGGAAAACTATTCCAATTAGAAGTAGAAATGAACCCACAGAAACGCTTCTTTTGAAAACAAATGGTTATTGGCAGATAACAAGAGGATATTGGTAGTATTTCTGAAAGTAAAAGGTATCTCAGAGTATAAAAAAAATAAGCCTGTGCACTGAGTTTCTGTTTATCCCTTGAGAAGGCTTTTCAGAAGCGTGAGCTGGTAAGGGAGTTGTGTTTTGCAGCGATCACTCTAGACGAGCGGGACGGAGCGGCAGCCCAGAACTCGGCGGCTGGCCGCGGATGGCGGGGGAAGGATTGCCGGTTGCTGGGCAGCGCCCGAGGCTGCGCTGCATCCAGCGCTGCGGATCACTTATTGCCATCGGCCTTCGCCGTGGAACATCCTGAAAATATGCAATTAGACACGTCACAGCATAAGCAATTTTTCATTCTGATGGACAAGCATTATTAATCTGTAGAAAATGCAGAATTTGACAAATTGTTCAAAGGCGACTGAGTGTGCCAAGCCTAACATTTGCTTTTTGTTGTGATGCTGTTTTGTAAATGCGGCAAAGGGATTTGAACGGCAATGTGGTTACACTAAGCTGTTTAAAGGTTCTGAACTAGAATATAATATTACTTCATTTGTTTGCCTGATTAAAGTGCTTAGCTCTTAATTGATCTTTACCAGCACTTTATTTTGAGTAGTTCAGGTCAGTAGTTGAGCAAAAAAAGAAAGCCTTAGAACATGAAAGCAGTAAAATAAAATATTTAATAGCAGCTGCATGTGGCAACAGGGAAATAAAAACAAACAACCCAAGAAATTAAATCTTGTGAAAGAGGCAAGTTTTTGTCTACCATGAGATAAGTTTCTGCATATTATTGATGACACTGGCTTGTATTTATGGGAAAGGAAAGCTGCACTTCCTTCTCTAGCATTGCCTATCTAGCTAGTCATGACAAGCATAGCAGGATCTATTTGTGGTACATTCCACTTTTAAGGGGATGAATACTGAGAATGGTTATACCCCATGGAATTAAACAGGGTAGCCTACAAGTTACTCCAGTTACTGCAGAGGAAAATGGAAGTCACACAAAGGAAAGTCATTACCGAAGGTGAAAACATAAACAGCAGCATATTGGAAATTCCTGTGAAGTGACAGTGACAAACTGTAACCAATGTCCAAGAAAACAAATTACTGTCTCAGGACATGAACTGAGTAATGAGAAAATTAGAGAAGAAATGATTGAACTTTTATCAATTAGTGCAAGTAAAAAGAGTGCTAGTTATTTTCCAGTTGAAAAAAGAAGATGAGACTGTGGGTTGAGAGGCTCAAAGACACACTAATAAGAGGTTGTGTGATTGAAAATCTTTGTACAGACAAGGATGCCCTCTCTCACATCTTGGATATTTGTTCAGAAGGAGCATGAAATGTTACAAAGGGGAACAGAAACAATTTGGATTATGTGACCTGTCAATGCAGCACATGTTGTAGGATAAAAACTCCAACTCTGTTTCCTGAACTGTGTCCTTTTAGATAGATATGTGGCAGAAAACTGCCATGAATATTGATTTTGGAAAATTTGCCATGGGATGTTTCAGAAATTGGAACACTAGTCGGACTGGTAATGTGCTGCTTCAAATACCCATAGAGCATGCTAGCCAGCAAACTTATGAGGTAGGCCACAAAAATTTTTAATTTGAAAATGACTGAACCTGTCTTCTTCCAGTGAAGAAGTCCAGACATTCAATTTCAATCAAATGAGGGCAGAAGGCATGAAAATTTCACAGCTACCTCCATAACTGTCTCAGCTCCAAAACATTACTGCTCACTTGTTGAAGCCACTGTTTTTCTTTTCACTGCTTCCAACTGGAAAGGTATGAAGAGCAGTAATTTCATTCACAATGCTGATAGATAAACAACTGAGACAAAATTACTATCCTTTGGCCATTCACAGTGATAAATGTTCTTCTTTGAAAGCTAGACTAACATTTTCCATACCTTTTTCAAGCATTGCATCTTACTAATAATATGTGTTCTTTTTTATTAAGTGCTATGCTAGAGAAATAAATTATTTTTAAAACGAAAAGTTTGTTCCACAAAGGCACACTGAAGGCAGAGAAATGAAGAAATTAAATTATTGTTCCTAAAAAAGAAAACTAACATGCTGTAATTTTATAATTAATTTTATAACGAATGTGAATGCATATCTTGGAACATCCTATTGTTCAAACAGATTTAGGAATATCTTTTTTTCAGCAGAGTTTTTCCTTTGATAGCACTTCCAGAGCAGGTGGATTTGCTGTTACTGCCAAGTTCTGAGGAGCCAAGATGAACTGCATGATAGCAACCACAAATTTCAGGTGGGCTCAGGATATGCATCTGTGCTAGAGCCCAGCCACTGCAATTTGTTTATATGACAGAATTCACACAGCAACCTACAAATAAGTGTGACTCACGTCCTGTCTTATTTGTAATACTGATTTTTGACTACAAGTTGCAATCTTATGAATCTTCATGACAACCTCCTCCTCTTTCCTGATGTGTGTTAGATCAATGTGTTTGTCTTTTCTCTCAGTCTTCTGATTTGAAATATTAGATAAATGAACATGGTATTTATGTGTATTGATTTTCTCTATTTTTCTTACATTTTGGGATATTACTTTGAATTACTTTGCACCATTTCTAGTTGTTTGATACAGTGAAATGAGCCTGAAGTTATTTCCTGCTGTATACCTTGTTTACTTTCTTCATTTTTTGTTAGAAATAGCTTGTATTTGTTTTATGATTGTTTGATCAGTACTTATCAATAGTCACTATTTTATTTAGTTACATACCCTAAGTAAAATCATCATCTCATTTCCACTTCAGTGTCTGTCTGTGATAGCGTTATCCTTAATTCAGTTGTCTTCAGCAATGTTTTCTTTCAGACCCAGATCTGTAAAGAAACCTGTTGCCTCATTGCCCAGCCAGAAGCTGGCTTTGGAGGTGCCCAAATCCAGCAGCAAAATCACCTTGGGTTAGCAATTTACATTTATGATCTTGATTATTTAGTGAAAGAGAGAGCAGGAGCAGGGCTTTTTAAGATTTGAGGCCTCAGTCCCATTTTGTTGATATGAAGTTCAGAGAACCTGAACACATACTGTTGTAAGTGTAGAGAGATTGTCAGAGTTAATGTAATAAAATTTTGTATTTAGTGGAGACCAGACTCTTGGGTGTTGTACAAAATAAACAACCAAAAGAATGAACTGCCAATGCATGCCAGCTGCATGCCTGCTGACCCTGACCTGCAATTTGCTTAAGCCCAGAACAGTATTTTTCAGTGACCTATTAGAAAACAAAGCAAAACAAAACAAAACAAAACAAAAAAAAACAAAACAAAAGCAACCCAATGAAAAAACTACCAAACATTTCAGTTTGGTTTTCCATGGTACTGGGAAATAAGAGCTTAAACCACTTGTCCCCCACTTTTTCTTACAGCTTTACTGAAGGTTAAACTGTTATTTAACAAAAAGAAACATTTGTGTACAGTGTAGCAGCAATATTACAACAGGAAAGATATAATTTGTTCCAAGAGCTGAGAGGAACACAAATGCAAATGATAACTCCTACCTGCCCTGAAAATCCTGAAATAAATATTTTTCTTCTCATCAGAAATCTTGCTTTGAGATGAGGCCTTGTAAAGTCCTTAAGTGTGTTTCTAATAAAATGTAACCTTTAATGAAACAGCCAGGAACATTGGTGGCAGGGGTAGAGATGGGCTCAAAATCAAATAACCTTCCATGAGATTTTGAATTTATTTCAGGTTTATATTAACTGAAGTGATAGAATCATGACATCCAGTAGCTGTGCCTCAGTTTCTGTCCCTGCAAACTCATTAGCCTTCCCACCCCCCCCCACCCAATTCATGTGACTGAAAAATAGAGTACAGTGACCACTGAAGAATTAACTTGCATTCATATTCACCCACCATCATTACAAAACTTTACATTTTTCTAGTTGTCTTCCATTGACATGGGAGCATTTTCTACTTGCTTTAATTTCCTTTGCAAAAGCTTAACTCAAGATAATCTAGAATTGCAATACTTTTATTGAAAACATGATTTAAAAGCAGAGGAAGTCGCACATAATTGAATATACTGTCTGAACAACATCCATGTTTTCATACTCAGTCATATCTAAGCTACATCAGTGCATTTTATTTGTACTGGAAGAACAGTAAATAATTTCTGGGGAAAATTTTGTTTTCATTTGCTAGCTGTCCTATTCAGTGACAAATTCTTCTTGAATTCACTCTTTGTTTGGAAACAGAGGCCTCCTTCATTATATACTCTCATAATCCAAGATCCAAGAGAACAAAAAAATCATTATAGTGCCTACTAAAGGCTAAAAAGACAGATTGGTGTAGACAATTGTGAAATGTTTGCAGTACATAGAATTAGAAAAGCTCATTTGTCTGATTTACAGCTGCCTACTTAAAAGATAGACTGGAACATGAGCTCTGCCCTGTGCTATACATGTGTTAGGGTAAATAATAGCTAGGACCTCAAATAAAGAGAAACAGCAATAATGGATTTTCTGAAGACATTCTTAGCCTTATTTTTTTCCTCTTCCTTTGCTTGTTAAGCCCCTGGTTTAGTTTTTAGCATCCTATACTTGTGTTTCTGTAAAACTAGGAAGCTCTGACTTTTTATCTTCTGTATCTCCTAGATTTTTGTTGCTGAGTGCTGTACTGAAATTGTCTTGCTTTTCCACCTATTTTCCTAATTAGTGTTTACTTATGCTCTGTTTTCCCAACATAATGGCACATTAATAAGCAGGAAAACAGTCCAGTTTGTCAGTCTATTCTAAATATTCTGGTCATTTTAGAAACTTGTTGGTCTCATTGGCTGTATAAAAATATAACGACCTACACGAAGCAGGAATGAAAGAAATGCAGTTGAAAATAATGCGCTCACTGACGTAAGAAAAGCATGACTGACAGGAAATGAACCTACACTAGTAGTGCCCAGATCACTATAGAAACAGAATAATCTTGTGGCAAAATTCAAAATGCTAATCAGCTGAAGAGAGGCACAAAGTCTGCGAGTGCAACAGAGAAGGAAAGCAGCTACCAGCGCCCCTTCTAATAAGGTAGTAAGGAATCCCATCACTTAAAATGCCACAGCAATGTTTGTGATTCCAATTACTACACATGGATGGAACTGAAGACTATAAAGCTTTTCATGTTGGAATTACAGTCACTCACCCTTCTATATTTGTTTCAGCTCTACTGTCACAAAGCAAGTATTGTAAACCTCATGTGGTTCTCTGGAGATGTTTGTGTGGTTCCTCTGTATATTTGTGTTAAACCCTAAATCCACTTTGAATGTGGTACTACTCAGCCTCCTGTGCTTCCCTGTCACATGACATAGTGGGAAAATTCCTGCATCCTCTATGGAAATGAAAAGATCTGCTCTCTGAACTTCTGTGGTGATCCATTCAAATGTGATATCACTGAGTGAAAGAAATCACATTCAAATGTGATACCATTGAGTGAAAGAAATGGTCACATGTCAAGGCAGATTTTTCAAATCTGAAAAGGACAATGGATATTTTTCCCAAGAGTTTTGATAATTTCTTCTGGCTGGTCATAAAATCACCAGAAATGCAAGGTAGATATTCAAGAGGTTGCTTCAGAGGAAGCTCAGTCAGAACAACGTAAAAGAAAGTGAATGGACTGAATAGAGATGAAGCCACATTTTAGTAAAAGAAGAGGGATCTAAGCTTAGGAAGTCCTTACTCTGAGGAAAAATGGAAGAACAGAAATACCTGCTAGTATTTGCTTGTTTTAAGTGATAAGAAACGGTTAATTGTAAAACAGGGTTTCAGTCAGGGAAAGGGAGAGGAACTGGAAAGTCAAAGATAGCCACCAATAACTTTGGGGCCCTAGGACATATGTACTAAAATGTTTTTATAAGAAAGTTTAGCAGACATAAAGGAATTTTTTCAGAGAAGTTAAAGACAGACACTGTGCTGGACCATACTTGCTCTGAGTTTATCTGGATATTTTTCACTTAAATTTCTAGTGTAATCACCTTGACTTTTTCAGTAATGGAACACTATGAAATTAAGAACTAATGCTAGAAAATCATCATTAATTTCCATTGAAATAAAATTTTCAATATGCTGAGGGACACATCTTCACCATCTCCTAATAATAACAACTTTTGGCGATGGGTAAAATTACATATTTAAATAGAAAGAAGAGCAAGGATTAACTTTGTTAGTTAGATGCACTGGAGACAGTGAAGGGACCATTATCAGCTGCTACACAAACAGCCTGTCAGTACACAGACTGGTATATGAACTAGAACATTGCTCACGCTTTCGTCTTACTCTTCCATCCTCTCCTGTGCTCATCTGGGTTCCAAATTTAATGAGAGTTAGATCTTTCCAAAGGGAGAGAATGATGATGTGCCTCTATCACTCACATGTGGCTGAGCTTTCTAGAAGGAGTTCACAGAGGTTTGAGCAAACAACTGGAGACACAACTGCTCTTCCTTCACTGTGCAGTACAGGTGGATCTCAGCCAAGTTCTGGTCAAGTGTGAAGAGAATAGGTAGGGAAAAAAAGTTCCCTTTATATCATCTAATTTGATATAACAGTATTATCTCTAGGGCACTGCATAGAATGTTAAAGTATGATTATTTCATGATGTTCTGAGTTGTCTTCAAAAAAGTGATGGGATAATCTTTTATATAGGTAATCTGTACAATTAGCTGTCTTTTATTCCTTGTGTAGAAAAGTCTGTGTAGAAAATAACTGAGTAGAAAATAACTGTGTATTTATTTGCCTGATGACATTACCAAGGAAGTGAGTAATGTCCACTCAACTGCTTTGTCACTTTATTGATCTTTTTACTTTTTAAATGAATTGTTGGGAGGGCTTGTTGAAAGGCAAGTAGCACAAAGGCCTCCCAGTGCTAAGATGTCATTTATGCACAGTGCTGAGGGAAAATATTTCAATATTTTGGAAAATAATAATAGAAAAAAATAATGGCTAGTGGTACTATGACTGGACTTCCAATTACACAGCATGAAGCTCATCACTCGAACTGAATCAGAAAAGATGCTGCCTGCCCACATCATCCTGTGATACTATTAAATCTAATAAGAATAATTGCAAGTCTAGAAATGCTTCCAAGTAATTTTGCTTAATGATCTTGAACTCTATGGAAGGGATGTCCACCTATTGCTTAATTATTTAATCTTTTAAAGGACATGTGCATAATGGGGCAGTTTATCTGCCCATCAGTACAACTCAGCAGGAATGTAACTCTCTAATTGTTCTGTGCTGCTTTCCCTTTTGGCTTACGAATCCAAGCAAGGGCTGTTACAGCCTGCTGGGACACTGGGCCTGTTCAGAGAGGGAATCACAATCACATTCTGTAATTCATCTACCCTAGCAGATTACCTTCACTGACAGAATAAAACAGTACACAAAAAGTAAAGCACCTCAACTGCATGTAGCTAGACTTGTCCCAGTCCTGTGGCTTGACTGACAGCTGAGGTGAACAGATGTCCAACCTCACTGCACTGAGAGCCGCATGCAGAAGCACTGATTTTGACCTAGCTGCTCTGTAGTCATGCTAGCAAGCCTAATATTATCAAATTTTGTATGTGCACATATCTGTATTTACACATCTACATGCAAACTTGCAGGTTCTACATGTATACCTCAAAAATCTGAAAACTGAAAAAGCTTGCTCTTGATGATAGGGCTGGGAAGACAGGTTTTGCTGATTTTTCTGTATCACACATCATACAGACAAGTGATCCAGGCTGTATATATATCTTTGTGTGTTTTTTATGTTGATATAAACACACTATATATTAAAGATCAAACATTCATAAACTGCTATAGGCTTGGATATGAATCCCTCTAAACTCGCTCCTCTGGATGTTTAGGTGGTGATACGGATTCTGTGTGAATGACCACATTACAGGGCTATTCCAGCATGAAGGGATGTATTTCATCTTGTTTCCTCTGATGTTTTCGAAAAATTTCAATTTCAGTCAAATAAGGTGTGGGGGAAGCCTGAGAATTCTGCAAGACTGGAAAATAATTTCCTGTTGTCTTCTTCTATACTCTTGATTCAGATGCATGGGAATTAGGAAGTAATGTAGTTACACAAATTAAGACAACAGAGAATCAACCCATAAAATCAAAGTGGAAATGCAATGAGCCAGGTAAAATTTAGTCACACAACCTAAAAGGTATGCAATGTAGTCCCAGATTGACTTGTCTGAACAGGGAAAATAATTTCTGGGATCCCTTTGAGTCAGCATTGTTGGAGTTATTCCTGAAGTTGTTCCTGGGCTTTCTCAGTCCTGCCTGCTTAAAGCAGGAAGGCCCATAATGCAAGTTCAGTTGTCTGAATTCTCTTGGGATTTCCAAACCATGGACTCTTTCTCACTCCTGAAGTTCTGGTAAGTAGGGTAATGCAGATAATCCACAGCCAGTGGAACTGGTGAAGCTGGGTTTCTTATGGGTCTGTGTAGTATATGTGAATTAAGCATATCCTTTAGAAAACTCTCACCACAACACACTCAGCACAGCCTTATGGCCCTTTGCCTCACTGCTGGGTTACCTGCTGTCCTCCTACCTTCCCCTGCCCTACATGCTGCCCCCTCCTGAAGCCCCGTGCCCTCTCCTCACACCACAGCAGTTCCCCAACCTGCTAACACAGCTCTTCCCACACCACCACTTCACATAAGTCCAAGCTATTTTTTCTGCTTTTAGCTGTATAAAATAGCTGCTAGTATTTAGCCTGCTAAAATGTGGATGATAACTGGCCAGTCAGGACATGCCTGCTGATTGCCCAGCTGGATGCTGCTGAAAGGGTAATGTTGAATTCTCTCTGCCCTTACCTCAGAGGAAGCACCAGTAAGGTCTCTCTTCTTTAATCAGGATCTATATTTCAGAGTAGACATTTGTTGTATTTGAGATCTCTAACCATCTGCTTTATAGGGCTGAAATTGGTCAGGGAGTACCAAAAATAATGAGAAATGACTGGAGCAGGGTGGAGGGGAAATGACTGCCAGACTGCTAAAAGAAGAAACAAAGGATGTAATTTTGTAAACTTCACATCCTTGGAAAGATAGGCTAGAAAATAAAGTGAGTATGCCTCAAAACAGACAGAACTAATTCTACTGTATCTTCACAGAGGTTTAGGAATGATTCTTTGGCTTTGGTACAGGAGCCCTGCAACAGAAAACAAAAATTTAGGGTGCCAATAGCTTATTTGGAAATGAAAATGAGGGCTGAGGGCAGATCCCTTCTGCATTTTTTATATTTATGGAAGGATAGTAAAGTGAACCTGCTGCCAACACTGCAGTTCACCACTGTGTGATATTATTTGAAAAGTCTCATTAAAGCAACTGATTTTTTCTGTAAGCTTGAAAAGAGGAAGTTTTATTTGCCACAGGAGCCACAAAAGCCAAAGACTAGGTTGTGTCTTCATGGATAGCTCAGGGTAAAGTGTACTGGATAATCTTCTCCTTCCAGGAGCATCCCTTGGCGGTGCTCGGTCTCTGACACACTGTGCTCTTCTTCTTTCCCTTGAATACAGCACAGGAAAAATTATCACAAACATCTGAATCTGGTAGCTGCTCTGGCCTTACACACATGGGAAGGGAATAAGGAGGTCTTGCTGTTGCACAGCAGCTGGAGCCCAGGCTAACAAGTGCTTCTAAGGTCGGGAAGAAGACTTTTCCTGTGGTGTGGGTGAGAGCTAGGACAAGTTACGACAAATCAGTAGAATATATGCTAATAAAGATGTTCTACAACATTTCAAGTTACATTCATATTTTCACCTGAAACTAAAGAATCTAATTTTCCATTGTAAGTGAAACTCAAGGATAATTTCACTATTTTTACTGCTGAATAATTGCATCTCCCTTTTCCTTTATTATTTCTTTTCCTCTTTGTGTATTTTACTTCCTGCTGTCTGTTCATGATCTGAGCAGAACTCTGACATGTGAATTTAAGGAATGGTTTTCCTGTTCCTTATTCTTCTATCTTCTTCTAGAGCTGAGAGACCATATTAAAGGGTTTGCATTTAGAAACTAGAACATCCCTTTGACTGTGAATGCATAGCATAAACTTGGCAATCCTGCTTTCATTTCTACTGTGACTGAAGAAAATTTCTGTCCTTACTGTGAACCTTGTGGATGTTAAGGGAGCTCTTTAGTGCTCTTTTTAAAAAATGTCTTCTCTAACAAGTGGAAATAGTCAAATGGTCATCAATATATTGCTTTAAGATTTATTGCCATATACAAACATTTCAAAAATAAAAACTACTTGGCTTGCAAAGAAACAGATGGGCATGAATTACACAACTAACTAGAATGAAAAATAGACCCCAAAGTGAATTAAATGCTGGTGAGATGAAAATGAAGTCTTTTTTTTTTTTTTTTTTTTTTTTTTTTTTTTTTTTTTTTTTTTTTCTCTGAAGTGAGAAAACAGTCCTACTTATAATGGAAAATTATTCACTCTGTACTGCAGTGTAAGACAAAATCTATCACACTGGAAGAAGATATTACTAGACTGAAAATATACATGGCCTCCCCAGTAGAATGGACTGTCTCACAGAAGGGAGAGCTACAAATAAAATTTAAACTTCAGCAGTTTTGGAGAATAATAGAATGCTTTCAGTATTTACATATTTAAAACTTTTGCTGAATATGTAGAATAAGTAAAATGAATTCTTTCAGTTTGTGCTATATTTAATTTTTTTATTGTAAACTTGTTATGAAATTTCATTACATTTTTGTCTCAATAGATCTTTCTGTTATCATTAACTACAGCTGAATTTTCAAAGTGTCAAATGTTCCTATAGAATCTATCACTTCATCTTTGGCTTTCAAAGGGCAAGTGCTGTAATAAAATTGAAATTGCGAAATATCAGTTAATTCCCACAGTAATTATTTAAATATTATTTGTATCACTGTAACCCAAAGAGATCTCAGATGAGACTGAGGTAGATGTTGTGCTAGATATTATCTAAGACTAAGTTTAATATTCTAAACCATATTAATCTAGCTCAATAGAGAATGGGCTACTTTATAAAACATCTGCTATGCTGCAATAATCAGACTTTTTGTAAGAGTATAGAGAAAGGTCTAATTGTTCAGTGTGCTTGGGGCAGATGAGCTGCTCTAAGTTTCCAGTGAACTGCAGGAAAATCTTTATTCTTTCTGGGCAGGCAGCTGATATAGTACTGACCAGCAAATTGTCAGCTGTACTTTTCTACCCATTGGTGAGCACACTTGATTTTTAGAAACCTACAATATTGATATTTAGGCTCTCATATATTGACTTGGGGATGACACAGATTATTACTGACATTAATTTTAAAGAACAGCACAAATTAACTAGAGTCTTTGTTCAAAGGGGTTTATAGTCTAAATAAAGATAAACAGATGTACTTGGAGAAATTAAATATCTTCTTTATTTATCAGATGAAGAACATGAAGATTAAGAACTAAAATCTCTTTCCATGCAGGTCAATGGGAATTTTGCCAGTAACAGCAACTGGATTGGGCTTTTACCCATATGGAGGATACTGCAGTGGTACAGTGGAGACAGGAACTGAGTGCAGGTTTGCTGAATTCTGGAGCAGCAAAGGGAGTGTGGGAACACTTGGAGTTTGGTAGGCACGTGAGCTCTGTACTGTACTGTACACCACAAAATTACATTTACACATCAGCGTATACAACTGTTTCCATCCCAGAACTGATATCTAGAACTTGGAAAAGCACCTTGGGGAAGGTGTGTTTGCTTCAGGAGGACCAGACTACCATTTTAATGATCACTCCAGCAATTCCATCAGGATACAAACTGCAGTGCATTTTTTACCATCTGATTCCAGTCAATCTCTGTGTGCCACCATGCCTACCATACACAGGTTCCCTGCTATAAAATGTCGTGTCACTGCACAGTGGCTACTCATTTCAGTCACTGTGTCCTCACAATGTCACACAGTGCTTGGGGGAGCCTTCTAAATGTATGTGCTACTGGGAGGAGCATGGTGTTTGTAATGGTCTTCACTTCATTACAGCTGGTTGTGGTGGATTTATAGATGTTCCCTGCATTTTAACATCATTTGAGCATCACAGAAGCCATTTTTTTAGCAGAAGAATGACCACCACCCTGTGGCACACAGCTTAGGATGGGGAATGAAGAGCAGCAGGACACAGTACTGATAGAGGGAGGGGTGATGCTAGTGGAGTCACATTATTCACTTTTTCTGGGCAGACTTTTTATTTTTACAGGGCACCATATGGTTAATGCAAAAAGTTAAAGAAAATAAGTTCCCTTATAAAGATGCACACCATACACTGTGTTTGTCTATGAGTGCTACAAGCATAACAGAGGTTAGAATTTTATCTTGGAGCCCCTTAGTCAAGATTCCAATAAAATCATCACCCAACTCAAATATGTAAAATCTAATCTTCATTGAATTTCAAGTGCTGCAGACTGAGAAATTGAAAGAGAAACTTCAAAGCTGTAGAGCAGTCCCCTACATGTAAAACAAAGGGCTAAATGCAATGCATGCTTTGTGAGAAGGGGAAGCATAAATAGGAACAACACATAATATGCAGAGAAGTATCCTTTTTGCTAGTAGAGTTGCAAATCTAATCAGTCTATAAATAGTGAATCTCACAAATGTTTGAAACTTTAAGCAGAGTGATTTCAAATTTTCATTTCCATAAAGGCTGTTTATGGCCCCTTATACACAACATTTACCAGGTGTATAAAAACTATGCTCTGAATATACCCAGTTAAAAAATTTTATCCCACGAGATGAAAAATCCCCTCCAAGATCATGATACTTAAAATTTCTTGTAAGGGACCCACTCTGACCTCAGGTGTCATGCTGTAAAATGTCAGCTGAAATAACTGGGATTAGGGTAGTATGAAACAGAGGTAAGTGAAATTGTATGAAAAGAAATACTACAGGTTTTGTTCATACAAGTGAATTTCAGATGCAGGAAATGTTAATAGATTTTCCCCTCTCTCCCCAAATAAAATTATTTTAATAAGATAAATTAACCAAGCACTGCCTATACACAGGCCTTGCAGGGCTGTGCACAAAGCCGTTTATTGTATTCAGAAAAGAGCAGGATATTTTTGTAGGCCAGACATGCTTGCTTTATTCCCCCCAGTACTCTTTTCTCTGGAGCTCTTTCCCCCCTGGTCTCACTGCCCTCTTTGTTCATCTCAGCTGCCAGATGCTTCTTCCAGAGCCTGCCCTGGACCTGCGGAGCACCCTGAGGTGGTGGCCTTCACATCTGTCACCATCTGGTGCCTCTCTTGCTCCACTGTGGCCATGACTCTGATTGTAGCACACATCCCATGTGCTTGTAGCTTACAATTCATGTGAATATGGGGGTTCTGGACAACAGGTTTCCTGTCTTCAAGTCATGTTTGTCTTAACCTTTTAGGATACTTTGCTTTATCAAGATAATGTCACAGTGCAGATCAGATTTAATCTGGGGTAAATACACAGAAAAGATTTTACAAAATCAGTTCTTGCTAATGGCCCTGCAGAGGAGTGCTATGGAATACATTTTCTAATTTACTCTCAGCAAAGTGGTCAGCTCCAAGGGGGATATTTTCCTTTGTGTTCTGGCTTTCTTTTACAGTAAGAACAGAATCTTGCTCAGAAGAAGGAGAAGACTTTTGTTTCAATACTTTAAAATATCTTCCAAAGTTACAATAGTTACCATTCACAAAGGCTGCAGAAATTTTTAATTTGTACTCCAAATATAATGTTGGCCTCAGATAAAAATCAGATATTTCTTGAGGTAGTGATTGAATTCCATCAGCAACCACCCTCATCCTGGAGTATTTATGTCATTTGACTACATGATTCTGATGCAGTTGCTACATGGAGTGGCACATTTTATTCTGAAAAAGACCAAAACCAATAACACTCTTTGACCCACTACAGGGCTTCTTGCAGAAAAAAAAGTGCCTAGAAATGTATGATTGTCTGAATAAATTTCTTAAGATTATGAAATGACCTTGCAGGTATCAAGCACTATGTAAATATTGCAACAAAAAATACGAATCCCCAGAAAGACTTTGCACATGTAGAAGTCGGCAGTGACAGTTCATGGTGGGAGCAGTTGTATCCTTCCCATTCAGAAAGTAGAGCTATTGGGAACATCTGAGCAGGGAATCTGTGCAGTCAGTGAAACACAGCCCGTCTGGTCTGTTATTTGAAATGCACTGTTTTGTAATCTTGTGAAAATGAAACTCCCGGGAAACTAAGTACATAGCACCCACTTCACAGGCTTCCTAAGTGTTTTCACATTCAACAAAGCCACTTTTGTTTCTCCCAGGTATCTTGACTTATAGCAGCCTTTTCCTAAGCATCTAAAATATTATGGGAAGAGCAGAGGTGATCTCCAACTGGAGGAACAGAGGAAGAGGAAATGTATTGTTATGCAGGTACCCCTCAGGGACTAGTCTATTAACAAGAGCCTGACATTCAAATTTCCAATTAGCATTCCAGCAAAATCTGAATATGAAAGATAGCTGTGTATCAGCTGAATAAATTACATTTCTACCTTTATTGTTTCACAATGCTAAATTTCAGGTAGCCAGGTTAATGTAAGAAAATCTGCTACCAGCCATTCAATAGTTTTTGTAGAAAATACAGTTAAATTTGCTGTTTACACTATATATGCATGCAAAAATGCATTTCTCACATTTTATGTGCTTGGTTCTTTGATATACTTCGCTTTTCCATTATGTACTTACATCCCAGAATATTTCAAAGGTGTCCGTTTGTAAATGTAAACATAAATAAAGGGTATATGCCTGTTACATTTGCAGTGCATATGGAAAGTCAAATTTTAAAACACCAAACAGGAGAAAAACCCCTAGCACACACTGATAGCCACAGGAGTTGTGCAAACTCATGAAGGCTAAACCTCAAAAATAAAAAGCTTTCCCTTCCCTCATAAACTTTCCCAGGTAAAGATCTAGTTGCAATTTTCTAGTGCATGTATCATTTAATTGGGCATTTGACCAGACATCCTGACATTTGACCAGGCAACTGCACTGGATTTGGTCCTGAAAGTGACAGGCAAAATGCACTAGCTTGCAAAACCAGGCAGACAGCATCTGCAGTCAAGGATACCTCCCAGTGCTCACCACTCTCCTTCTGCCTTCACATCTCCCATCACTGTTGAGGTTTCAGAAGGCTGAGCTGTGGCAACTTTAGAGCAGACTTTGGCACCCACAGTTCCCAGCTCACAGTTCAGTGCGAGGACACCAAAAAGCCAGCACTATTTGAAAGCTAGACCTTTTGTCTGCCACTAGTGCCAGTGCAGAAGCGGCTCTGGTCAGTGTTCACCAGTAATGTTTTCAAGGGAAAGAAACTCAGCATTCCTGTCCTGCTTTCTTGTATTCAGGGAGGGAAAAAACTCAGTCCAACCAACCAGCAAATATAGAAATAGAAAAAGCAGCAGTTCTTTAAAGCAGACTACCATGAATGTTAATTAGGAGTTTTGTGCAGAAATGGCACTAATTAAGTACATACATTCTGACTTCTTATTTTCCCTTCTGAGCACAGAGAAGACAACCCCAAATATATTCTCTGCTGACAATTGTGAATGTGCAAGAAGGCTTTTACCATCTCTTTTTTTCTTAGAGAACTTAGTGCAGAAATCTGGAATTGATTAAAAACCACAGGAAGATGCCATTCTCTGCCGTTTGTCCTCAGCCAGTCAGCAGGTGGTGTGTTGTACACCCAGCACTATGGCACAAAGACAAGCCCAAAACTGGTCTCCAGACCATAGGGTGCCACAGCAACATTTCTCAGGTGCAAATCAAGAGTTGTGCAAGGAAGAGCCCTGACTTAACGTGTGTCTGAGTCCAGAGTGAGCACAGGAATTACAGTCCTTTGAAATACATTTTTATGAAGATAAATTTACAAGTGTTCATAGGTTTTAGGTCCCCTTCCTTGCTGCCACTGCCTAGGAGAGCTCATGGTTTGTGTTTTGTGGCAGGGCAGGAGCACCTGCCTTGTTCCACACATGCAGCCCACAGCAGCTGTGTCCCTGCCTGCACAGATTCATCCGTGCTTTTCTTGGCTCCGAGATGTGGTGAATGTTGTTCATATTCTATTCAGGTTCTTAGAGCTTGTCCATCATATTGCTTTCTGTGAGCCCATTACAGCAAAGCTTATATTACAGTCTGTCAGATGCTGGTTTTTTTGCACATGTTATAGAAATGTATTTTTTTGTTTGCTCAGTTTATATGTGAATGATCCCATGTGCAATAAAAAGATTCCTAGTGCATGCTCTGCTTGTAACCACATTAAAGAAACATATGTCTGCAGCAGTCAGGATGTGTTGTATTCTGAGGTTTTTGTGGTTTAGGTTTCAGTGAATTCCTCAAGGTTTTGCTCTGGGGTTTAGGAGGATTTCTTGTTGTTTTCTATTTTGCATTGGAAGGATTTTTTAACTACTGAAACCTTTTGTCCATATAGACTTTCTGTGGAATAAAATTGTATTGCACTGACCAAAAATTTCCCTGCTGGATGCAAGAAGATGGATTAGTTGGTTTCTTGAGATCCTTGCAGCATTTCATTTCTGCAGCTCTGTGTTTTTAACTGGTGTTGGGGTGTGGGAGCCATACGGGAGGTGTTGATCTGTGCTGAATGATTGCCTGTGAATTATAGTTTGTATTTTGCCATCTGGCTGCCTGATAATTAGTCCATCTTTTTATCAAATGAATGGCACATGTCTTCCTTTCCTAAATACATATGCAAAACTACATAGTTTGGAAAAGGTTGCTTACAACTTAAAAAAAAAAAAAAATAGCCAGAAAGCAGTGTCTTTCTGTAATCCCATGTGTGTCCTCAGACAAACCTCACCCATGTATGGACCTAGACTATCCCCTGCATCACTCTGGGGCATTATGCAATCCAAGCATTGGATTTCTGGTTACGTGATGTTCTGAATTTGCTACATACCCATATAAGCTGAGGTCTGGATGATATACTATTTTACTATACAGCTGCAATACGTAGCTCTATTTTCCTACAATTTATATGTAAAAGATGTACCCAGTTGGACAGCATGTTCATTCTGCTATATCCTCATCACTGCTCCAAGGGCATTTCCAGGACATCCATTCCTGGTGGGACTCAATGGGATGGGACCACCAGAAAAGCAGGCTGAGCAGCAAGACAGCCTAAAGAGGCCAAAGGGAGCATCAGGTACAACCTCAGCTCCTAAGGTACTAATGCTAGAGAAACCTGTGGTTCATTATAGAGTGTGAAATCAGAAAATCAAGAATTCAATGCAAATATATCCCCAATCCCTGGGGAAAAAGTACCATTTATGAAACCTTTTTCTATTCTTTAGTCAGGAAGCCTGAGGAAACGGTTGTTCAGAGGGGAGGGAAGGCATTTTCTCACTCTGTGGGATGTCAGCTATCCAATTTGGTGCTTAAGAGCTATAATTCATGAGTCACTAGCTATGTATTAAATGCACAGGAAAAATCTTAGTTGTACATATTTGGAGAAAGATTTTTTTTGACATACAAAATTGGAGATGTATTTTTTTAGAAGTTACAATTTTATTCTTTCTGCTTTTTCAAGAATGCAATATATTCAAAATTAAAAGTGTGCATTAGCTTGTAAATATAACAAATTTTTTTTCCTACCAAGAAAGAATTTCTATCAAAAGATATATTAATTTATGCAATTTTCTATGAGTTGGCAACTGCCAAACTGCCTAAAAATGTAACCTGAGGGGGCACTTCTCAGTCATTGTGATTTTGGTAGTGTAAAAATCATGTGCTAGGAATTGGTTTGATGCAACAATATCTGCCATTAAAAGGAATTAAATAAAAATGTATCATAAAGTCTCTCACACATCTTATGCACTGAATGGGACTTTTAGCTGTAAACAATCTAAATGGTATTCAAGCTGAAGGTATTAAATGTATATGAAGAAAATCACCATTTTCCCATATTATCTAATCCTAGCTAGTGGAAGTGAACTTGTATTAATTTGCTTGTAAATCTGACTGTATATCCTCTTTCCTTTAGAATACCTTTGCTTTCCTATTGCCATTTTCATTACCATCTTTTGAAATCTAAAATTATTTGTACAAGAAGACTCCATTTTATTTCCTTTTAGTGATCATGATCACGTGGATCAGTGTAAACCCTTCTCTTTGTAATATGTATATACTAAATTAGTAATAGTCTTCCTTTTGTCATTGAAATCACTGGCAACAAATGATGGCCAGAAAGAGGAATGACCTTTCTGAAGGGTTTTCCTTCTACACAGTGCAAAATAGGGGCACATTAGATAACAGAACATTTGGCTTTGAGTAAGCACTGTAAGATCAGTCTTTGGCTCATTTCAGGTTGATGCCTGTTATGGCTGATTAAACTGTGTCTCTATTTCTTCATTCTGCTGCAGCCTATTGTATCCACTGTTACCTCCCATTAACTGTGCAGATGGTAAGGTTTTGGGATCAGGCACACTTTATTATAGATAGATGTGTACAGAGCATGCCAAATAGGCATGGAATCCATCTCCAGCTGGAATTTTAGCACTACTGCAACACAAACAATATTCTTTGAAACAAATTTACCTCTAATAAAAATAATGGTTATTTTCTTCCCAAGTTAGAAGAAATAAAAACAATTAGTTCTTTTCTTTCAGTTCAGAAATGCACACACAGAGACACATAAACAAATATTATGGTTTAGATAAGGGCTATATGTTCATCTTCCATAGATTCTGTAATTGATTAGCCTATGTAAGCAAAACAGGAATGGATAACTTAATAAAAGCAAAGTAGATACATCAGAAAAAAATGAGCTTAGGATGCTGCAGAAATAAACTGGAATTCTTACGTCCTCAAATACTCGTACTCCTATGACCCCCACGGCCTTCACCACAACTTTATTTCTCAAGTTTCTACTGATGTAATAGGCCTCTTGTGACAGAATTTTAGTGCTGTGCCTAGAACACAAAATGAGACTTCCCAGAAATCCAGTCAAGTACCCAATCCTACTAATATAGGATTGCAGTACAGGTTCTTGTGCTCTGGTCTTCTGAGTAATAGCATGTCAAAGCAGTGAACCTTAATATGTGACATGGAAACAGAATTGCATGGACCATTCAAGGCTTTCACAGGGCACTCTGTATGGTGCTGTGAAACCTTTGCTCCCAGTTCCTTTGCCTGCCCATCTTCTCTTTAACTACATTTCCAAGATGACCAGCTACCAGCAGGTTCTGGGCACGGGTTACTTATTTTGCTGACTTCAGGCTTTGAAATGTCGCTTTAGATCATTATTTATTTATTTATTCTACAGAGATAAAAGCTTCTCTTTTTTTTTTCAGAGTGAGAAGTTATACTTGCAAAAAACTGTTTTGATGGCTACACCTTCAAATAGCAAACACAAAGTTGAACAGTTGTAAATTTTTGGGTCCAAGTCTCCAAGAAGTTTCGAAAGGAGATTGGATCACTGCTTCCTTGTGACATATATTATATTAATTCTCTGCTTCAGGGCATTCACTGGCTGCCTTTGGGCCAAGAGGGATTATTTTTTTCTTTTTCTCTCTTGATATATAAATTACCTCATAGAGTTTTTTGGGGTTTTTTTTGACTTTTGTTCTGTTCCTCCTATGACCAGCCAACTGGAAACAGGCCACATGTCTAGACAGGATGCAAAGGCACAGTGCTGAAATGCTCCTGGTGCCATCTAAAGTAAGCTTAAAGTTGAACTGATAGCCAGATTTAGGACCATGAAGAACTTTTCCCCTAATCCAAGTGGAACTCTTATAGGGTTTTTTGCTTGTTTTGTTGTGTTCCTCTATATTGAAGGGCATAGTATTTGTCCTAGGTACCTTATGCAAATAATAATAAAGAATCCTGCTATACAGGAATCTACAGTATTAGCAATATCTTTTATTCATCCTGCTTACTTTGTGTAGGTCATTATAGACTTTTAAAAAATTATTTGTTGTAGTTGTTGTTTGTCCCAAATAAAACTTTGGGACTATTCTAACAGGAAGCAGGGGGTTTAGGGCATTCAAGACTCCGCAGAGTCTTGAATGCCCTAAACAGAAGATGCCTGTTAGTACAGGGAAATGGATTTGTTGACCTGGGTTGCCATTTCAGACTGATGTTCATATAGAAGTTGAATCCTACTTGCAGCACCATCATCACAATTCATTTTAGATCAATTTGTTGCAGAAGTGTGCAGCAGAGCAGAATTTGGGCTCTTCATATAGAGATGCAAAATGACAATCAGTTTTTCAAGACATGCAAATATAACTCCAATAGCTGATCACATTTCTGTCACCTTATTACTTAGATTTACTGAAGAACATTTCTCTAAATGATAATTCAAAAGCTGTATGTCAGATAACACGGTCAAGTAGCGAAGAAAGATGTATTTGAAGGCATCTTAAAGTTTGTTGAAACCTTATATTTAATCCAGGCAATTCTTCTAAAATACGTTTTCTAAATTTTGCAAGATTTGTCTAGCAAATAGAACAGACTTCAATAATTTGCTAAGAGACAAAAAGTGTGCGAAATGTGAGATCCTTGTCCTTTTCAAAATAAGCTTATCTGGTTTGTAATCCTCTTATGCGTACACTTATAGCTCTGTACTGTGTTTTTTCACCTTAAGGAAGATTTCCCCCTCAGAAATTCAGTACAACACAAATGCTCAAAATGTGTTTAATACGTGTGGATTTTTGACACAAGAAGGCTCAAATTTTAAATGCATACTAGAACCACTAGAATCAGCCTGAAAATAAGATCTGTTACATTTTTGCTTCATAAACATATCTATTTTTCATTCTCAATATTGTTCTGAATTTTTGTCATCTCTGGAAATGAATTCAGTTAAACAAAGAAACAACCATTATTTCAAACAGATATTTCTGCTAATATCAATTCCATGCAGACTCTGGCTGGCACACTCCTCATTGTGTCCATTTTCTGCTGCTAAGGCACATACAAACTCTTGGCACCAGATAAAGATGTTGTATTTTAAAAGACTTTTGAAGAGAATTAGAATAATTAAGATCTTACACTTCAAAATACAAATTTCGTGTTATGCTGTTGGAGTTTCAGATTATCTCAAACATAAATCAGTACATTAAGTAGTCAGCCATGTTTAGTAAAAACTAGAAGTACATGGCAATTCTGAACTTCATGAAGGTATGAATTTTGTACCATCCAGATTTTGACTGCTTTTATTCTGATTTGTTTATGAATACTGCAAAAATATGATGTTCCTTTGTATTTCAAAAATAAAGATGTGAATCTTCAATTATGAAAAATTATGCATGCCACAAATAGCACTATCTTAGTTTTAGGTGAGCCATGATATGGGATATAAAAGCAGTCTCACTTTGTCTCAATACTACAGTGCAGAAAGGCATGTTAGATCAGGGAGCTGAACCTTTGGCTCTAGTGCCTTGCTTGACATCAACAGAAATGGTTGGCAGTGGCAGCAATAAGCCATATGCTTTTAGAAATATGTTTTAGATTAGAAACCATACAAGATTTCCATTGGAGCCTGTTGTCCATGGCAAGAACCAGTAGGCTGGCCTGGCAGACAACGAGAATCTCTACCCCCTTTCTCATGAGATCAATGCAGTGTGAGATCTGGAGATATTTTTTCTCCTTTAGGTGCTGTGACATTCCCAGCCCCAGCTCTGCCATGGCAGAAGTCTGACTTTCAGAACACCATTGCCACTACCTGCCACCTTTCAGTAAACTGTCACTGCCTGCAATGCATCTCCTTTCCAGGCCCTGATTTTTCTGAAATGGATGGAAACCGTGGAACTGCCTCTTCCACAGTGTGTAACAGTTTTTGGTGCTTCACACTGTGCTAGTACAGTGCTATAAATCTATATTTGCCCTGTAAATCCATGGTAGATATCATCCACAATATCTTAGGATGTCTGTTACCATGACTAGTTTCTGGCTTCATAGTGGCTGCTAGGAATATTATTTATGGAAATATGTAATTAACTCTAAAATTATTTCTTAGAAGGGATCAATTGAAATAATTCCTTGTTAGGTGAACAAGAGTTTACATTGTCTTATGAACTGATTTCTAATGATTCACAGCTTCTGCACATTCAGACACAAAGCCAGAGATCAGACTAATATTGTAGTAACAACAACTTTGACACATTTTGTGATGTTCTAATTTAATTGAGGGGAAAATATAGCCAGTAGGTGCACCCCTCCTTACTTCCTTGCTTCTCCCTGAACCAGGTCATAGAGCTCCAAAAGCAGCACAGTGAGACTGAGCACCAAATAGGTGTGTGACCTGCTTCAGGCTGTACACTGAAGTACTGTTTTCAGCACACACAGTCTCAGATGACCTGCTTTGCTCCTAGGCCAGGACTGTTCAGAAACTAGAGACCCGTGAGCCTAGGTAGTATGGACAGAAGCTTGGGCCTGATGCTGCCCACCCCCTTTCTTGCTGAATCCATTCACAGCTTCTTTTCCAGACATGGATATATCAAGCTGCTTCCTGCTTGGAGACTATCCTCCTGACCTTCATATCTGAGATCAGCCTTCCAGTGAACAAACCATAGGTGAATAAACCTGGCCTTCCACTGTAAATACTGTCCAGTACAAGGGTTCACATATATAAAATACTAATTTTTTTTTTTCCTTAAAAAATTGCTTTCTATCCAGAATAGGGACAAGGATGAACAAGAGTTAATATACTGTCCAACTTTTTATTATGATTTTTCTTTTGTTTAAACTTAAGACACTTGCAGATAAATCTTCAGGTTGCAACAGTTTAGTCCCACAAAAATCTGAAATCCAGCTAAAGGAAATTAGAAACATCAACCTAAATTCTTTATTTCTCTCCACACTGTCTAAGATGTCATTTAAAAACTGCCTACAACAAACCTAAGAGGAGCAGACAGCAAATGACAAGAGTTTCTTTTTGTTCTGATTAAATTCAAGTTTTATTCACTGTGTTAAGAGCAGGAGCTGGACATTAAAGTGTGTATTCATCAGGAGCATCTATTTGTCTGAATTGCTGCCCAGGAACATTAAAGGAAATCTATTCTCATCCCTGTGATGCAACACTTGGGGTTTTCTGACACTTTGTATTTATGATGATCATGTTATTCATCACATAAAGCAGGGAAAACAAAGAGTCATTCTGATTTCCCTGGCAGTGACATATATCCACAAAGGCTAATGGAATTATTGCAGATTTATGCTCTGTGAGTGCAGGATTTGTTCTGGCAGCTCTATAAATTCTCTAACATTCAGATAGCAACACATCTCTATCCAATGTAAGTCCTGAACCATCTGGTTTCTCCAAGAGTGCAGGAGCTTTTTAGGGAGTTCTTTTTGGCTCTGATTCAATATGGTTAGTTTTTTCTTTCCCCATTCCTACCATTGACCACAATGATACATTTCTTACAAGTTTTAATTACTTCATGACTTGTACAGCTCTTGACTGGTTGCTACTTTAATAAATTGAAGAGACTGTATAAAAGGTGAACTGATTTCAGTTCATGTGAAGAAAAGGAAGCAAAGCTGTGTGATCTTCATGCAGCAGGAGAAAGATTTGAGGCAGTCAGGGACTGCTAGCAAATGAAGGTCTTTGGAAGTAAAGGCGAAACACAAGCTGACATTGAAATTCTTGATTGTAAACCACCAGGGGAGGAATACAGTATAACAATAACTGCTGATAATGGATGCTCCCTTTTGGGGAAAATATAGCTGTATAGATCACATATAGCCTAAATTACAAATTGTATTCCATTTAGTACAAATATATCACCAAGACTGCACAGCTGGCAGGATTAGGAGGAAAACAAAACAAAACCAAACCAAAACAAAACCAAACCAAAACAAAACCAAAACAAAACAAAACACAAAAGGAAGTTTTTTTACAACTGTTGTCATTTCACAGGCACATCAAGACTACATGACTATCCGGTGGCTCTTTGGGAAACCAAAGACACTTTTTTCCAAGCAGTTTAATAAGCTTGGAAAAATTTTTGTCAGCTTGAGGACAGGCTTAGATTTAAAGATACTAATCAGTATTTCAGAAATATTTGCCCTGTTTCTTATTAGAACTGTAGCAGAGCTACTGATGTGTGTTCTTTGACAGCTACAGTAGTACAGGGGAAGCAGAAGGGATCAAGAAGTTGTGGACAGTCAACAGAGTCCCATAGCATGATAGCCAATGATCAGTCAATCAAACTCTTTCATTAGCTCAGCCTGTCAGTATTCTTTTTCCAGGATAAATTATTTGATGACTCTGAACAGCTTTGACCTTATTTTACCTTTAGGATAACTTTAACCTTCCATTGTTTGTCTTTTAAGAAAGAAATGTACTTTTCAGAAAGGATGCTAGGTTTTTTAAATATTAGCTTGGTAGAAGATTTCTCAGCATGTTCAGGAAGGTGATCAATTTGGATGACAAAACTCACACCAAACAGATCATCCTTCATTAAGGAAAATCCTTTGTGTCAAAGGAAGTATTCATATGATCACTGTAATATTTACAATATATTAAATAAACCATGAATTTTCTAACATGAGCATTTCCTGCAGCATGAAGCAAAGAAACTGTATTTTGATCTTGGTTACCCCTATGTAACATTACAGACTTGTATGGCATAAAAATAGAAGCAGCAATCAGCCCAAAGACCTTGGCATATCTTGTACAACAATGTTCCTTTACACGACAACTTTCACCAGTTTTTTATAGCATTTGTACAGTACATGTACTATAGAATGGCAAATACAAGTTAAAATATCAATAAGAACCCACCTTATTGAGGGGAAGAGTAACATAAAGCAGTTCAGATCTTCTGTTCCTTCCCTTAAGCATTTGTTGCTACAACATTATTCTAAATCTCACAAATACAAATCTTTCATTTTCAGTAAATTCCAGCAGTGCTACCTGTCCCAGCCAGTGTGTGCTGGACCTTTCTTTCAGCCATCCATACTGCTTGAAAGCCCAGCTGTTGAGACAACTGGAAACTTGCAGCTTGAGTGTGAGACTCCCTTGTGTCCTCCCTACTGTGTGTCCTTCCAACAACTCTCATCAGTCCACAGCACTGACACAATCCAACTGGTTTTGGCTTTGTCACTTAATTTTATTTTGCAACAGAACTATGTTGGTAGCAAGTAACTGAAGATTTTGTATGTTTGTTTAACTTAATGTGCATTAGAAAGCTTTTCAAGAAATCCACTGCTCCAGTACACTGAATTAGGCCAGAGTATATGAATATTTTCCACAGTGGTATGCATTGGTAGTCTAGATATATTCAACAGAGACTGGACTGGATTGTATTAGGAAATATGTTGATTAGATGGAAGTGTAACTTTGTCTTTGAAGTTAAACACATGAAGTCACAGTCTGCCCACCACTGCTTAAAGCTCCATCTCTTGTCTTTAGAGACCTATCTATCCATTTTTCAAAGTAAATACACTGCATATGTTGCTACAGCTGCAATTCTGCTTCTAGAGCATTCATGCCTTCGCTGAATAGAAGTTTCCTCCTCTGCTGCTCCTTTATACTTGAGACACAAGTGGTATGTAAGCAGGGTTCAGCTGTACTGTGTGTTTATGTTCTCAGTATCCTCTTGAGAAGCAAACAGGACTGTACTGCATCACCATAAAGAGAGAGACTATGAAAACTATATTCCCCTTTTTATATGAGGGGAACATAGTGCCTCTATGCTCTAGAGGCACTTCCCCTAAATCCTGTCTCTGTCATCTCTGGAAAGTTGTAGCACAGATTAGCCATGACATACAGGAGAGAGCAGCCCCCAGCTTCATGGTTGTACATTTCTATACATTTGGGTTTGTGTAAATGGTATATGTTGGGCAACGTTTAAGAGGGGTGTTTGAAAACACTCCAAAAAGGTGCTGACAAATGATGAGCTGTACTTTTTATTGTTTATCTGTTTTGAAGTGCTTTATGTTTGTTGCCTTGGCTTTTCCAAAACAGCTTCATCTTAATTTTGGTAGAATTTAAAATTTCATAGCTTTATTTATATACTGTATTTCTGCCTTTGAATGTAAATCTTTTTCTGTCCCTCCCAAGATACTACCAGATCAGATTTTATGCAAAACAGTTTTCATCCTCTGATTTACTTTGCAGACATGATGAGCCCAGAAAAGTTAGAAATATTATGAAAACAGAACAGAAACCTTTTCCTTTGCTAGGACTGTGGTAAGATGTGTTGAGCTGACTTCAGTTGATCAAGGACTTCAGAAGATCCCTTCTCTAACATACTCACAGATTCTCAGCTCTGATCTGTTGGCATAACATCAAAGACAGTTGCATGCTAACCTGGTTGTCAGTATGACTTGGGTTAGGGAAAACACTATATTTAAGCACTTCTTTTTTTTTGAACCTGAATCATCCAGATAAGACTGCATCAAAGAGCAAGGAAGCAACTACTTGCCTAACCATAACATTAACAGTTTTTTCCAAATTTGCTAGAGAAGAAATCATTCAAGCAACTGGGCTTTTTGAGACAATATGAGTTGGTCTAGTCCCTGAAATATGAAATCTATTGGAGGCAAGAAGAAGATATAAAGCAGAGAAAGCTGAAGTGCTCAGCTCTTATCTGGACTGGGTTAAAAGTAGTTTTGCTCCACAGGAAAGCAGCAGGAGCACATAGTGCTAAATGTGTTTTTTGCAAGTCTTTTCCTCCAAATTTCAGTATGAATAAATAACTGAATTACCTTCAGAAAAAGTGATGTAAAGAAATTTGAAGAGTATATATGCCACCAAAATATGCCCAATATTCCTGTATTTTAACAGAATTTAGATTTTAATATGGAACAATTACTCCTGTTTCCTAAGAGGCACATAATATGTGCCTTGAAATAACATTACCTGCATCAACAAATTTATTCAGATCAAGATTTTGTGTCAGTGTTTTCCATGTAAGACTTAAAGGGGTTTTTTGTGTCAGTGTGTTTTTCACTAGAGAAAGTGGTCTCTAAGGAACAAACTAGTAGAAAACAAATTTTGAAGATCCCAGTATCCTGAAGCTTATTGCTTTGCTAATTAAATATTTATTCTGTTCTCTGTGCTTTTTGCTAAATCTCTCTTTATTTAACCCCTCTTTACATAAATGCTCATCATATTAAGTAATTATAAATAGTTCAATTGGCTGGTCTCTAATTAGGAGAGGAAAACACTCAGTGATGCATGAACTACAGGATAATGTGGAGCACTGTAAATCTGCCCAGAATCCAGCAGATTGTATTACAGTGCTTAAGCAATAGCTTTAGATAGCCTGAGTAACATAATGATATCAAACCAGTGCATCATTACATACACATTTGTAATTAATAAGAACAAAACAAGCATTCACTGAACAAATCAGCAAAGCTGTGCTGCTAAAACACTAAATGCATGAGGTTGTAAGTTTTTTGCAATACTGAATATTTACTGTGTAAAATGAATGTGCAAAAGAGCTGAAAACAGTAAAGAAATAAAATATTTCTAACATTGTTATCTCCTATTTTATTAAGACAAGTTAATGTAAGTTACATAACAATTCTTGGGGAATAGCTATTTCATTATCTCACCAATTAATTGAATCTTATCAAGGAAGAAATAATCACATGTTAAAAGAAACTAGCAAAGGCTGCACATTAATGTTACATCTTAAATGAGGAAATGCCTCATTTCACTTCTGCTCTCCAAAGGGCTAAAACCAGAACCCTAAGGCCATACTTTGGGGTGGAAATTAATAGAAAACATTTGTGTTTCATTACTGGAATTCTACTTCCAGTTGTGTCTGAGATGAGTTTCTCATAGAAGTGAATTTAATTCATCAGGCTGGCAGCAGTTGAAACAGGTAATGGGCTGTAGGCTTTATTTCTTCTTTCAGGATTATGATTTTCATAGAATCATAGAATGGCTTAGGTTGGAAAAGACCTCGAAGATCATTGAGTCCAACCTTTGATCTTGTACTGCTAAGACCCCTGTAGTTTAATTCTAGGCTATTTTATGGGTATCGCCCTCCACATGTTTTTTTTCTCAGAGTCCTCCCCTTTACAAACCAAGGAATTACTTTGGCACCTCAGTTTCATTTTCCTTAATAACTTTCTTCATTTTGAGATTCACAGACAGAACTGCATATTTTTACCAAGGACCCAATTCCCATTGCTGGTTTATGTAGATGGGGTTTGTCCAGCCAGCTGGTGAGGCAGCCAATGAACTGTTAGCAGATGGGGGAAATTACTCATAACTTTTAAAAAGAACCCTTGTTGGTCCTGCTAATTCTTCCTTTCTATGAAGGTCTTCCTTTCTATGAGAGATGTAATGTGCCTTGATTGTTATAACTGTTGATGTTTTCATCATTCATTTACTGTAAGATTAATCCTTTATTTTTTTTTTTTTCGTCTTGACTTTAATGATGACTGGTAGTGATGAGTTTTATTAGTGCTTATGATGTCAATGACCCAGTTTTGAACCCTTCTTCTTCCTGTTTATAGATCTAATAAGACAAGCTGAGCAGAACTGAATGCAGCATTCCAGGATTTACACAATATTAGATTACTTTCAGTTGTGTTTTCTACTCTGCTCCCACCAGTATTCTTAGGACCTCACATTGGGTTACAATGACTGCACTGACCTGTCCTCCATGGTGCCAAATGCTTTTTTCAGTGCTGATACATATAATTAAACATTCAGCCAAACTGTGAGAATAGTTAAGTACATTTCTTTACACATATACTGCATTTCACTTCTTAGCATTTGAAAAATCTTATGGCGCTTAACTAAGGATTTTTTTTTCCTAATATTACCTAATTCTAGAACACAAGTTTTGCTATCTCATCTTGCCCTCTGGAAAAAAAAAATTCTTAACTGTTTCATCTTTTGCTTCTTATCTGATTTTTGATTCAGAATAATACTCTTTCTCTTGCTGCAAACCATAGTGTTATGACCATATGGCTTATTTAGCAGGGATTTCATTAGAGAATATGTAAATCCCTATGCTGATTATAAAATCAGGGGTTTTAGCCATTACTTCAAAATCTGCATGCAGGGAATTCTACTGTATTGAAAGTTATGGGGTTTGTATGCATCAGTTTTTCCTTTACAGAATATTTATAATGCCAGTACTGAAACATGTTACATACATTCAATATTTTGCAGCTTGAAATATTTTATTCACCTCACCTGGCATGGAAGCAGAGCTTATCCACAGATAATCTATTATGCTTTCTTTCAAATATTTCCTACACCCCAGCCCTCCATATAATTGAAGAGCCACAGTAGCTGATTTTACTGTAAAGTTCAACAATAATTTTAAATTCCTGGCACTACTCCCAGTGGAGATATGTTAATTTGCAGCAGCTAAAAATATGGCCCAATAGTGCTGTTTTGCTGCATTTCCCCTCCTCCCCAAACAAAACAAAGCATTTAAATGCTTAGAGAACACATTTGTCATGTATATGATGTTATTTAATAACATACTGACAGAGAATAGTATGATGTCTAGAATATTGTGATGATTGCCTTTAATATGTTTCAATAATAGCTTACAGAGAAATGAAATAATAATTTTACATAAAGCATATTAATAATACTTCCCAAACCAAATTTAAAATGTTCCATTACTCCTGGCTCTTCTTCTCCTGTTTCAGAGCTAATAGTGGAAAGCCTGAGGTATACCATTTTAGCACATACTAATTATCATTTTTTCAAAGTCAAAATAATGGTAATAAACTGGAAAGTTTCATCTACTGAAAATCATCTTGTTGGGAATGGTTAATCATTATGTTAGGAGCAAAGCAGCAACCTTGTCTATCATACAGAAAGGAAACCTGGGTGAGGAAGCAGGAGAAGTCCTCATCTCTTCATCAGCCATCTCTATATATGTCAGTCCACATCTCACTGTGTTGAACAGATGCTGCCCATGTGTGGGGCCTGCCTAGTCAGAGGATGCATATTTAATTACCTTTGAATCAATAGATGAGCATAAAACTCACAAACAGAAATAAAAAATATTGAGAACCAGGAGAAAAATTAGGACTAAAACCCCTTTACAATTAAAAGAGCTATATACATTTTTGGTTTTAAAAAACAGGCAAGAATAAATAGAATTAATTGAGTTATTTTGGGGAATAAACTATTCCCAGTGCAGGCCATTTCTATTCATTGGTTAAATCTGTGTATATTCTTCCCACTGCTGGTCTTGTGATATACACAGATTCCTGAGATCCCTCTTGAAGAGGACAGTCTTCTTGAATTGGGACTAGGTAAATGTCATGTTGATATAAAATGATCATGGACAAGATAAAGCAGTACTTAGCTTAAAAATATTGAATTTTGAAGTGGGATGAATGTTAAATACCAGAAAGTATACTATAAAGGAAAACTAGCACAAATATAAAAAAATATGCTCTGTGTGGATTGCTGGCACCTGATTCAAAATCATCCTGAACTTCACTCTACCTAGGTCTTGGTGATAAAGCACAGGAAATTCCCAAAGCTGAATGAAAAGCAGAAGGCCTGAGTGCCTTTATGTAACAGTTTTGCAGTTGGAAGCAGCGTCATGGAACAAAATGAATCATTCATCCTACTTGGAGAAAGAGGCAGAGGTAAATTCAGGTTTTCAGGCTAAGAACTTTAGGCATCTGTGTGATTAGAGCTAGAGGAGGAAACTGCGTCACGGGCTTCTGAGTTGGTGGTAAATCTATACTAAAGGGGAGGAAAAGCTAATTTCCACATTTCTGGTTTCAAAGTCCCTGCCTCAAGGACAACCTTATGTTTAAACCCTACCCTTAGGTCAATTGGTGCAGCACAAAGTTTTAGAAAGAGAGGAGGGATTAAGCCTATGTAGTGCATACCAAGAATTGCCAAAAGCACACCTCACAAAACAGACTGAAGAGGTACTCCACCAACCATTCCATTCAAGTTAGGTTAGATCCTTGCTCACTTTTTTTTCTTGCACCATTCATCATGCACCTATTTCCTCTGGCTGGTGAATAAGTCAGTGCCCTTTCTCACAGCAGTACTTTGCAGTCTTCACCTCGTGAGAGATTTTGCCTGATTACTGATAAGACCTGCAACATGAATCAACATCCTGAGAAAACAACATTAGTCTAAATCTGATTGATCATTACACAGCTATTTGTAAAACATGCATGTTGACATAGCAAGGGTCTGAAGCTCAACAGTAGTGTGTTCCAAAAAATCCCAATGAACTTTGTTATCTTTTTTACTTTCCCACAAGATTGTGGGATAACTACTGTCCTAATTAGTGAGTCGCAGTGCTCTGCCCACCCTCACAGCAGTTGGTACTGCTGTTTGTTTTCAGTGACTGTCCTTACCCTACTCACTACTTTTTCATGCAGATTTTACAAAACATCCCAACAAACTGAATTCTCTATTCTTTGAGTTTTCAGCTGCTATTATGGTTTCATCCTCTTCCTCCACCATTGTGTATGATGGTTTGTGAAAATGCCTTGCCCGATTATTATATTTGTTCATGGTATCACAGACAAAGTACACCCATCTGCATTTTGATCACATTGTTTGGCCACTAACAGGCTCTTTCAGGTTCTGGAGAAGTTTAACCACCACTGATTTTAAGGGGTTTCTCTTTTATTGATTCAAAAACTTCCACAAATGCTGACAGGAATGAAAACAAGGTACAATGAAAGCCAATGGAGAGGTGAAAAACTAATCTCCACTCAGGAATGCATATTAAAATCTTAATGAAATTATGATATTAATGAGTTTCACCTCATACTCAGTCCTAGATCCAGCATCCACAGTGTCTCCTGAAATCTAGAAGAGTTTGTACCAATGTTACTGGATGTTTTTATCAAGGACCCATGGAAGATGTAGTTCAACTGTAGAATAAAAATACCACCAAGATGGGTGAGGCAGTAAGTTATAAGATTAGGAACAAAAACATTATCCAGCAAAATGTACTCTAATTCAAGCAAGTCCTGTGTAGTGTTTGGATGCAAAGAAGGCCAGCAGTTCTCACAGGTGAGAGACCTGTTGAAGTATTCACTAGAAAAATCCAAGTGTCCTTCACTGACCTGTTTCAATGTTCTGGCCATAGCACTTAGTAAGATGCTTGCATATGCTCCAAGGGTACTGCAAGAATAAGCTGGAAAGGCACTTTGCCTCTGAACACAGCAGTGCTGAAACCACTGCTAGAATCCTCTTTCTGACTCTTGACAGTCCCAAGCAAGCAACAGTGTGGAAAGTGCAGAGTGTACAAAGGGGGTCACAAATAATTCAGGTCACAAATGACACAATTTACAACGTGGACACTGAGGAGTACTGCTTGATTTTTTTTTGAGTACTGCTTGATTTTTTTTTAAGATCGGATCCATGAACAAAGCTTTTGTTCACACAATGTCTCGCAGGCAAAGGCATTGGAACAATCCAGTAGCTGGAACTGAAGATAAAGGGGAGAAAAAACAACTTTGAGCCCTAAAATGACACAGGATTTTTCTTAGCTGTGAAGGTAGGTAAAAATTGGATCAGCTTATCAGGAGGCTGTAAATTCATCACAACTTTAGGTCTGCAAGAAATTATTAAGTCTTCTTATAAAATGTGTTTTAATCCAGTTCCTGAGCAAATGTTTGCAGACAGAGTTCAGATCAACAAATTATAGTGGTCCCAACTGGCCATCACCTAATGAAAGAAATCTGTGAAGGACAGACCTGAGATTTAATTAATCAGATTTTAAACTAAAATGTTTTATTCATGTTGAGGTTTACCTCTTTCTTTTGTTCATCAGAGTGATTATCAATTCCACAGAGAAGAGTTTTCAGTAAATATGACTAAGGTTTTAGTTAAGTTTATAGTTTAAGCTGAATTATCATTTTACCAAAAATACTTAGTGTGGAGTCTGTGGTGGAATTATGTAATTTGGAACAAGTAATGCCTATAATCCACTTACTCCCTTAATTTTTTGTTTCTTTTAGTATTAATTCAAATTTTAATAGTATTGGAAAAACATGGCTGCTTCTTATTGGAAAGGTAGTTATTTTCTCTGTATTTACAGGAATAATTGATTCAGTTGGTTGTAATCCATAAATCTAGCTTTTAAAAATGAAATTATATCATGAACCATGTTTGTCCATGGTGTTTTCAGTGAAGTTTGTCATTAACCCTTTTTCTCATCCTATGGATGGTTTTGTTCAAAATGTGATTAAGACTACTATTAAGATTTAGATGAGTACTAATCCTCATAGAAATTGTTCTGTTCCATTGTAGAAGCTTTTCGCATTATGTTTTGTGTGATCTGGAGCAGAACTTCTACTAACAGATGTTCATGCAGTGATTACCAAGGGACAAAATTAAAGCCTAAAACAAGAGAGGAAACACATGCATATATACAGTTATACATCAGTGGGGAGTATTTTAAAAGTTATTAAGGAGTTTGTGGTTCAATATAAAATTATTTGATGGCACGTGAAAGTAATATAATCAGGATTTTGGATAGTTATCTACATGTAGGTGGCAAATCATGAATCAGTTAAATAATTAAGAGAAAACTTACATTTGCAAAATTCTCACACCCCCAGCAGCACATATGTTGCTGAGAAATGTCACATATATTGGTAGGGAAAGCACAATATTTAAGGGGATTTTTTAGAAATGCTACTGGAGCTACTTTCCATATCCTTCTCCTTAAAAATTGATGTTATTTATCTGTTATTTATGTAACAGTACTCCATAAAATACCTGAAAATAACCTACATTGTGCCTTCTGACCACATTATCATGAGACCTATGTTATGGGTTCCATAGGTAGCCTGTAGATTTCTTGTACTCAAAAGGCTGAAGCTGTTATTTCTGGGCATATAATGTCATGATTTATGTACTTAATTAATGGAATTTTTTTAAATTGCTTTATGTGTAAAAAATCTGCTAGCAAGATTATGAAGTTTGCTGAATATCTTTTTTCTGTATATTTGTACAGAAACACATTTGTTCTGGAAAGAGATGCTGTTGGCTAATACCACAAACAAACTAAACTAAAATATGTGTGACTATACGATTGTCATGTTTCCTAAAGTGCAATGTAAGCTGATATAATTTATTTTTACAGGTGTGCATCTTTGGAATGACACCTTGAAAGATTTTTAAAATTATCTATACATCTACTCTAAACAAGACCAACTCAATCAAGGTGAATCTGTTTTGTGGCACCTACTGGGAGTTTGCAACTTAGTTCCACTACCGGGCAGAATTAAATGAAAATCTTTCTAAGATATTTAGTAAAGCCTAATTCAGTGAAAAAATATTGACAATTTCATCGAAAAGATGGATGTCTAAATGGGTAGGACCTGTCCTAGGATATCATAGTTTGGGTTGGAAGGGACCTTTAAAGGTCATCAAGCCCAACCTCCTTGCATTGAACAGAGAAATCTTCAATGAGATCAGTTGCTCAGGGCCCCATCCAGCCTGACTTGGAATGTTTCCAGGGATGGGACATCCACCACCTCATCCACCACTGGCAACATGTCCCAGTACTTTACTACCCTTGTAAAAAAACTTCTTCTTTATTTCCAAGATAATACCATTTAGTATGATACCATTTTAGTATAAAACCATTACCCTTACCCTGTCACAACAGGCTGGGCTAAAAATTTGTCCCTGTCTTTCTTATAGGTGCCCTTCAGGTACTGGAAGGCTGCAATAAGGTCTCCCCAGAACTTTTTCTTCTCCAGGATGAACAACCCCAACTCTCTCAGTTTTAGCTTGTAGCAAAGGTGCTTCATCCCTCTAATCATTGTGGTGTCCTGCCCTGGACTCGCTCCAACAGGATGATGTCCTTCCTGGGATGGGGCCCCAGAGCTGGATGCAGCACTCCAGGTGGGGTCTCACCAGACTGGAGAAGGGGCAGAATCCCCTCCCTTGACCAGCTGGCCACGCTGCTCTTGATGCAGCCCAGGATACAGTTGGCTTTCTGGGCTGGGAGGGCACTTTGCCTGCTCATGTGCAGCCTCTCCTGCACCCCAATTCCTTCTTGGCAGGGCTGCTCTGGATCTGTTCCTCCCCAAACCTGTGGTGATACAGATGCAGCACCTTGCACCTGGTGTTATTAAATCTAAAGAGAATCCAATGGGACAATTTCTTAAGCTTGTCCAGGTTCCTCTGGATAGCATTCCTTCCTTCAGATGTGTCAACTCCATTATTTACCTTGATGTGGTTTGCAAACATGCTAAAGGTGCACTCAATCCCTTCATCTATGTAAATGATTAAACACATTAAACTATACTGTCCCATGAGAGCACTGCTGGCACTGCTGGCTCCTGGTGGTTCTCTCCACTACCCTGATGTCCCCCTGCCCCAGTAAAAGCCCCTGTTTAGACTGATACATCTTTCTGGAACATCTGCATTTGAAAAATTGCCATTTATGCAGTAATGTCTCAGCCACTTCCAATACAAACTTGATTCATAGCCTCTACCAAAAGCAATACAGAAATACCTCTATACTGGATTAAGCATCTCCCATCTACACATATCCTACATACAAGCCCTGTTCCAAGACCTCCACTAACATCTTGATACTTGCCCAGGTGCATGAAGATTTTGCTGTGCCCATCCTCTTTGAAGACAGAACAGTCATTTCAGCTCTTGTTGCAAAAAATGCAGGGAACTAAATTAATAGAAGATTGTAAGATTTAAAAAAAAAGGTTTAAAGAAGGAAAACAACACTTTCTTTTCTATTATATTTATTATATTTTTTTCCAAATTATATCACAGCAGTATTTTTAAAATAGAACATATATAAGATATACAAATAATGATTGACAACTATTTATATCCCAGCTTTCCCATCACAAGGGGTATGCTATATGAAAACACCATGATCAATATTAATTAGTACAGCCTCACCGCAGACAAAAACAAAGCACAGCCGTGTAAGGAAAAATTCATACAAAAAGCCTCTAGTGGCAAAATGAAAAATCTAAGCCAGTTGAATTCAATAGTTGATTTTGCTCCTCTGCACAGGTCTTGGTGGAAGGTTCCAGGATGTGGGCTCTTCTGGTGAGGGCACCTTTCCCCCCTCCATGCCTCCCATGTGTCTCACTGTGCTCTCAGCAATCACAGCAGCAGTGCTGGGGATTTGGGAAACTGGTACAAGCAAGAGCAGCCTGAGGCTACTGTGTTGAAACTGGAAAGTAGATCACCATACAGCTGGTCTAGGACCAACCAGCACTAACATGGCTTGCAGCCACCACTGCAAACTGTTCCTCAATTATACTTTTGCCCTTCAGGTACCAGAAGAGGATTTACGCCATTAGCTCCTATGCCAAGATAATCAAGCTGCTTAATAGATAAACTTCCCAGCCTCAAACATTAGGATTGTTAAAAATACTGTTTTATAATTAGAGACATTTGAAAGCAACAGTTTCTACACAAACTGCATGCATGATCCTCTTTCCTTCAGACATTGAAAACATCATTTTAAAGCACCTTTGCATATCCTTTAAAGCTATGAAAACTAACTGTTAATCATATTAAATACTATCCAAAAGTATTTACTAGTAAATACAACTATTACAATATGATAAGATCCCTCCACTTTAAGCAGCCTTCTTTGCATCTTTATGGTACTTTAGCTCCCACTATTTGTCTAATAGCAAGTATATTAGATCTGGTTAAATGCTACAAATAAGGCTTCTGTGGAAAAGACAGTATAATCTCACATTGCCAAAGGGATAACAGCTTATGCAAGTGGGGTATCACTTTGCCCTTGAGTAAATCATTACATTCTTTCAGTGTCCTACATGTGTATAGATGCATAGTTATATCTGGAGAGTGTTGTAAAATAACCTCTCTGAAACTTCAAACACCACAAAAGCTGCAACCAGGTAATTTTCCCTTTTGGGACAGTCTCTTTATTGTGCTATGTGCACTAATGTCCAGATCCCGGACCACCACCTTCTCCATTCTCTCTCAACTTCCATCTAACTTGAACAGAAACACGCTGGCAGGGCTCTGGACTTTATTATCCAATTTCTGTATGGAAGCAATTCTGAAAGATCTTTAACTGAAAGATCCTCAGAAAAATACTAGGATCAGTGCACTGTCAAATGAATAGTTCTAGCATTTGCTGTGGCTAATGTGTGGACTACATTGGACCAGATTCTGATGTACAACTGTAGAAATTAATGATATCCAACTCACATTAACTTATCTAAAAATGGAGATCCAGTTGGAAATAATGCTGCAATCTCCCTAAGAAATCGCTGCAGAGAGACAGCCAGCTGCAGAGGACACTAAAACAGGTGTCTGAGATAGATGAGAAGAACTGATCCCTGGAGGGATCATATGCCATTACTGCACACACAGAGAGCTGACATGATTAGTCAGGACTGAGCATCTATCTTCCAGATGGTTTAATGTGGGTGAGATGAATCCAACACTTGCCTTCCAATTCAGATGTGGAAACTATTAAAAAACAAACACATCAGTGCAACAAAAAGAAAGGTTCCTCAGATGATTCCTTTATCTCCTTTTTCTAACTCTGTAGGGTGCTGAGGATCTTGCAATATGGAATGATCCAGGATGTTATCCAGGGAGATGCCAAGGACTAACCCACAGGAAGCCCCAGGCATAGGCTGCGTCTGAACAGGCTCTTCTCTGATCTCTTGGGGGAATAGGTGCCAAACTAGGAATAAATTACAGGATAGGAGGCAGCAATCACTCAGCCTGGTAGGATAAATATTTGGTTCCTCAACCTAAATAGCTTCCTATCTACCTCCTGATGGTGGGTGGTGGCTCTGATGATATGATTGTGGTGGGGTTGTTTTCCAGGTCCATTTTTAAGCTGGGCCACTGTGTAGATAGGAATCCAAGATATGAACCTGTAAAAAGAGCCCAAATAAGAGGAATGCTGACTTAACCATGCTTAAGTCTCTGTCCTTTTGGTTAAGACCCAATTCCAACCCTGCTCCCAGAAGTCTCATGCCCTGCGAGGGAGGATGTTTGCAAAAGAAACTGGGAGAAAGCATAGCTGGGACAGATGACCCAAACTGACCAAAGGTACATTCCAACAGAATATCATGCCTGGTATATAAATAGGGGCTACTGGGATGGGGGGCCAATCTGGATTTAGGAAGGGAGGTCTGTCATTGGTCAGTGGGTGGTGACTAATTGTATCATGCACCACTTTTTTCCCTTTTAATTACCATCATTTATCATTATTACCATCATTTATCATTATTATTATTTTATTTTCAATTATTGAACAGTTCTTATCTCAATCTACAAGTTTTACTTTGATTCTCCTCCTCATTCTACCAGGGTGGGGTGGGAGAGAGGGGGCTTGAGCAAGTGACTGTTAGATGCTTAATTTCCAGCTTGGCTTAAACCATGACAACTATAAATCATCTTTGCCACTTTCTTCCCCCTGTGACCCTCAGCTTCTCCTTAAAACAGAATCATAGAATCACAGAATATCCTGGGTTGGAAGGGACACAAAACGATCATCAAAACCCAGCTCCTGGCTCTATACAGAACAACCCCAAAAATCACACTGTATGTTTGAAAGAGTGATTCAAACACTTTAGCTCTGGTAGCCTTCATGCCTCTTCCCTGGGGAGCTGCTTCAGTGCCCAACCACCCTGTGGGGGAAAAACCTTTGCCTAATATCTACCCTAAATCTTCCCTGACACAACTGCAGGCCATTCCCTCAAGTCCTGTGACTGGTCACCAGAGAAAAGAGATCATTGTCTGCCCCTCCTCTTCCCTCCTGAGGAAGTTGTAACTGCAGTGAGGTCTCCCCTCAGTCTCCTCTTCAGGCTGAACAGACCAAGTGACCTCAGCCCAGCTTCCCCTCAAGGCCCTTCACCATCTTGGTTGCCCTCCTTTGGACACCCTCATAGCTTTATATCTTTCCTACACTGTGGCACCCAAACCAGCCCCCAGCACTCGAGGTGAGGCTGCCCCAGAGCAGAGCAGAGCAGGACAATCCCCTCCCTTGCCTGGCTGGTGATGCTGTGCCTGATGACCCCAGGACACAGATGATCCTCCTGGCTGGATAGGCCAGGGCACTGCTGACTCATGTTCAACTTTCCATTGACCAGGATGCCCAGGCCCCTTCCTGTGCCGCTGTTTTCCACTATCTCATTCCTCAGTCTGTCCATGCATCCAGGGCTGCCCCATCCCAGGTGCAGAAACTTTCCGGTGCTGAACTTCATATGGCTGGCAATTGCCCAGCCCTCTAATCTGTCAACGTCTCTCTGCAGGTCCTGATGTGGCTCTATTTGCCATAACTCTAATATTATTTTTGTTGTTGTTACTCTATTATAAAGTATCTAACCTTTCCAGATTCCATCCTCTTCTCTTGATGGATTGCAGAGCTTTTACTCAGGGCCCCACTATGAACCAGCTCATTCAAGGTAATGTGACCTATTGAACCCATCTTACTAAACATTATAGATTTGGCTGACAAAGCAGCTCAGATGGAATTATATTTTCGAGACCTAAATACCACTTGTTTTACCCTCTGCCAGCAGAACCAACAGAGATTTGCTCTGACTCTATAGCCCTTTGAAAAGCTAATTTGTGAAGTAAGCCACAATGTTTCTTTCAGACCTCATATCACCTTATTCAAAATAGGAAGTACACTTTGGTCTGAAGGATGGAGGTTTCCAGGCACAGAGAGGAAACAACTGAAATATGACTTAAAAGGAACAGTGGCCTTTTAAGTCATATTGTGCTTGAGCAGGATTATAATGCTCTCAGGGCTGTGTCCTGAATCCCTCCTTCAAACACTTCAGTATAATCAGCTTTTTAGGCCTTTCAGCTCCATGCCAAATGGCAATAATGCCAACCCTGCCCATATGAGCCAAATCACCTCCAAATAAGACATAACAGTTTTGTCATTACACCACTCCAACAACACTGTGTCAGTAAGAAAACCTGGTTTCTTCATCCAGCATTGGAAGAGAGTCTATCATCAGTCTCCAGTCAGAGGCAACATTACCAAAGTGACAAGGTAGAAAAAAAGGAAAATAGGAAAATAAGCTTTTCATATTATCAAAGACAAACAGCCTTGTGTCAGGAGATCCTGGTGTTTCTGGGTACAGTGGTATTACCAGAAGTTCAATACATGGCATTATGATACCCTGGAACATACTGTTCTTGCTGGGAGGGTGCAAGGGGAAAGGCTTTATCCTAAAAACCTCAGTACAGAGATAACCTAGAAAGCTTCTCTGGGATTGCTTCCTGAGATGTAGTAATTGATTATGTTGACACTTCCAGTCCCTCCAGGACAGTGTTTCACAGTTCAGTGAACACTGGTGGTACAAGCTGAGCTGGTAGACTTTCCCCTGGAGTATTCACAAGTAGCAAAGAGGTGAAGAGATAAAGAATGGGTTTCTCAGTTACAACTGGGAATAAAAATTGTGGTCTTGAATCTTCTCTGCCAGCACAGTCAGTTAGATGCTGATCTTATCTAAGAGGCAATGAGAAAATCAGTGAATTCCAGTGCTGCCTACCTGAGACTGGTGACAGCATCCTACACTCCTCTGCTAGGCTGGGTCCACTGATGGCTTACACTTGCAGGCCACAGACAGCAATGCTTCACACTGCCAGCTCTAAGCTGGCAATCAGCTACTGAAATGGAGTAGAGATAAGAAGCCTGAACCTTGTCCCAGCTGTCACTGGGACTTTAGCCATGATCATTTCAGCTGCCAGCAGCCATGAATGATTCCATATGTACATTAAATTTGAGCTGTCAAAGGCTCTATAGAGGCAAGAATGGACTACCACTGATATACTATCATACCATGGCTACTTCAATAATTATCATGGGCATTGACAGTTCATTGGGAGATGGCAGGCCCCTTTCAAGGTGTTTGTTGAAGAGTTTTGGACTACAGAGCTTTATCTTTGCATCTTAAACAAACATGAGGAAAATACTTGGTTACAACTATGAGAACAGGCTTTCTGTAGCTTGTTAGTCATGGATGAAATGTTGACATGTAAACAGGCACACTCTGATCAAGCCTGAATTAGTGCTCAACCTTTTAAGTTTAAGAATTACACACACATGTTTAGGAAATCAATACAGATTGATTCTTGATTTCATTTAGACAACTGTAAACTGACCAGCAGAGTTGTGCAGGCTATAGATGCTGTTTAGGGAAACAAAGCAATCTTTGCATGATTTTTCAGTGAATTTCTAATGAATTCAACAAAGAACCATGACAAAGTTACTGTCAGACAACGTTTGGGTAGTTTTTTTTTTCCAAATCCAGAATGAATTTCCAAAACAGGGTAAACCACAGAACTTCCTCACTATGTAGCAGTATTAGGCTTTTGGGGACAGGTTGGCAGTCAAGTCCACCTTCTGCACAAAGCATAGATCTTGAAGCATGAAATTTTGTAGGAAGGGTTGATTTTACTTACACAAAATAGCTTTCAAGAGATTTGGGGTTGTTTTGATACAGAATAAAAATATTTTTTAAATGTAGAAAAATTCTGCACAATGAAAGAACAACTCTCAGCCAGGTTTACTTCTGCAATTCAGGTCAACAACTTGTTCACAAAAGCACTGCCACAATAAAAAATACCAGAAAATAAAAAGATCTAAGTGACTCTCTCTGAAGAGTTCCTGAAAATTTGAGCTGAATTTTAGTACAATATCTTTATCACAATACCATCTTCCCTCTCTGAAACTGTCACTATAGTAACTGCCATATTAAAAAAAAAAAATTCTCCTGCTAATCTTGAAATATGAACATATACCCAAAATAACCATGCTTACTGTACCATTATTATCACCCTAAGATTTTGCAGAGTTTTGAGAGAGATCATAAACATAAATGCTACAATGAAGAAACATTTTGTATTTGATAGAATGTCTGGTAGTTGTAGACGAACTTACATGGCTTCATCTTCTTCGGAAGTTAAGGTGTTGATACAGAATAAATTATGAAGAGAGTGAAAATACTAAAATTATTTTAGAAAGAAGATATGGCTAGGTTGCAAAAGACAAGGTAGAAATTATTTGCACTTTACAGGTGTTACAAAAGCAGGTCACAGTCATGATAATATGCAATCTATTTTCATATTGCTGGAAGATAACGTAATTGCATTGACAGGACTAGGCACAACTCACCATGTCCTGCATGCCATTGTTCTCCATGCTGAATTGTTCTGAATTCCAAAAATCACTGGGAAATACTGTGAAAAATTACATGTCACATAGAGACAGTGAAGGGATAAGGCATATCCCTACTGCACAGTACATAAGGATCAGCATAAATTAGAGCTAGCACATGATCGATCCTTCTGAGTGCAAAGAAGGATTTTCTCCCAAAGTAATTAGGCTTTATGTGCAAAAAGCGTTTTTAACATTACTTGTTTATAGATGCCTGATCAGATACTAATCCTTTATCATCTTCCTTAACCTAAATTTTGTGGCTGTTGTCTAGGATTTCCGGCATTGTAACAGACACATAGAAGTTGACAGATAAATGTAATCAAATCCATTATTTTTCTTTCTTCATTTAATTATCTCATTACAAGTTGTGATGCAATAATTACAGTTAGTTATCCTTATTCAGAATACAAACACTTAAAAAGGGTCAAAACTTTGATATATGAAGTATCAAGCTCTGTCTTAAATGTCACTGAACTTCCTTTTGTTGACTTATACGCCTGTAAAAAGTATCCTGCAGGCAATTCTGGACACGAAGTAAGATTTCTTAGCAATATAAAAAAGATACATGCAGACACAGAACTAACTTTGCGCACTGTTCCTCCAAATTACTCTAAATGACAAATGCATGCTATGGAGGCAAGGATGTAGACAGAGACCTGGACTTATAGGGGTGAAATGGAAGCTTCTTACTATCTACCCAGTCATCTCCTTCTCAGCTGAGAAGATCAAACACAGGAAACATCTGTGATAGCTTTACAGTAAAAATAAGTGAATTGAAATGGAAATACTTACTAGATGACAATGGCATTTCCACTGTAACTGTACTGAAAATTAGCTAGAGTGAGCAATCTACTCTTTGGGTCCCACCTGGATATGCAGAGCCATGCTGCAGACTTTCTAGGCAGCCAGAAGTCCTTGCAGCATGTTCTACAAGTCTTTGTGTTGCCTTGGTCTAAGATGTTTGGTGCTTCCTTCCTGAGGAGCTGTAGAAAAGTCCAGTTTCTTCTTCTGACTTATGGAGTGAATAATGGGGAACTGCTGGTCAGGTCATGTGTGTCATTGTGCACATCTGTCGTTGCTGTGAAGGATTGATCCAAATGAATTCCCAGTCCAAATCTTAGCCAGGCCTTCAGCAGTGTCAGTTGGAAGAACCACTAGCATGTCAAAAACTAAGGATTTGTGTCTGGATAGAAAGGGCATGAGCAAGATCCATACCCATACTGTGATGTTCCTATTGATTTTAGGTTCTCCCTATTTTCTGTACATGATCTGTCCCATTGTCTGCATGTATCTGTGGTGCAGTCTCAGTCTGTTTGTGCAGGGGTCCACTGCAGAACTTCTATTGACCTAAATGATGATGGCAACAAAGATTTTGGAAAGTGTCACAAGAAGAATAAACTGTATCCCCAGCACAATGGGATGCTCAAGAGGAGAAATGAAAATATGAAGTGATCTTGGAAACAAAACAGAAATTTAATATATTTGCAGATTCTTTCTCATTTTCAGATCTCTGCTCAGATTTCTGACATAAAGCTAACTAAAAAAAACAGCTTTATGCTTCTGTTACAGGCAGTGAAATTTTAAATACTTGAGAAAAATAAAGATTTTGCAGGATTATGAAACCAAGAGGAGAGAAGCTTCCAAAATTTCATGCATTTGTTCAAGAACAGAACTTTAAGAGGGCTTTGTCCATCTGTTTCAAAACCAAAATATAAATTTGTCTTCTCCCCAAAGAAAGAATTCTGAAACCTATTCCATATCTTTCCTGCATAATTTATTGCACATTTTAACACCAGCACATAACTTAATTAAAAGTACTAAAATGTCAGAACTCTATCAGGAAGCTGGGAGATGTTGGTCTGTGTCCCAATTAGTTCTTTTATTAGCTACTCTGGTACAATAATTTTTAATGAACTGGGTATGAATTTGATCAGGAACTGATCTAAAAGAGCATGTTATAAACAGTAAATTGTTGCAGGGCAGGAGATCAGGTTATGCCCCAATAGAATTAGCTGTGCTAGACTAAGACACACTTGTAACCTCGTTCCTCTTAGAATTTTGTTTCATATGCAGATTTTTGAATAGTTGGGGTTTTTTCTATGTATTTGCTTTAGAATGACAGAAGGATACACTTCTAAGAATTTTAGATTTCTTATACACTTTGAGGTTGGCAAGGGAAGGAATAATGACTTGGAACAAAGACTCTGTAGGTTTACCTGAAAACTTTACTGTTAAAGTGTTACACAGAAGATCTCAGAAAATTTGGACTTAGTGGGAAAATTTCCTCAGCTTTAAAAACAAAAAGACAATAATTCTGTCTATATGTGTTGCAGTCCCTCACAGGATGGCATGGCTGTAAGATGCTGATAATGTGGGTGGGATGATGGGCACACACTGCCCTGTAGGATTTGGTGGGAGGGGAGGATGTTCCTGAATTTACCAGAGCACTCCTGCACTTCAAGAGAGGCCCCCTTGCTTGTGCTCTCTTTATTTCCTATGAAAAGGTTCATGCTGACATATATATCAGCATGGTAGGCCATGTACAACCTTCTGTTATTTTATATGGAGACCATACCTCAAAAGAACTGAAAACACACTTAAAATTAGATAAAAGTTTCAGTTTGATTCTGTCTGAATCATATTCTTTGGTCTCACTAGCTGTAAATCACGTTCTATAAATCCAGCCTGGGATCTGAAGTCTTATTAGGTTTCTGTCACAGGAAGAAGGGAAATAATGGTTCTGTAACTGAGTTTCTATTTGTGATTCATTTTTAATGATCCATAAACCAGGACAATGTACCCCCACAGAGATATTCTGCTTCTCCAGTGCTTACAGGTATGAAGAGGGAATGTGAAAAATGGTTCCATTTTTGCATTAGCCCTTTTACTGACCACTTTAAATAAGATTACCACTAAGTTTAAACTTAGTGAATACTGTGCTAATTCTGTCAAACTTCAGTGATCTCTCATGATTTGAAAACAGCTTTGAAATCTCTTTAGGTTTATTTTAAATTTTTCCTTTCCAAAATATTCCTTGTAGATTCTCCATTTCTTTGAGAGTTTGGAGAGAAATTGATCAGGAAGTGTTTCTGGTAAAGTATATTGAGACCAAATCCATATAAATCCTGCAATTCCTTTATGTTTGAGATAGTGTTTATCTTATTGTTTAATAGCATTACAGAAAAGGCCTGATTTTCACTTGACTTAGATGATTTAATAATATAATGTTGTGGTACAGAAGAGGGTTTATTTGCAGCGAATATATCCAATCTCCACAAAAATTAGTAGGGCAACAGAAACAACTTCTTTGCTTTTCGAAAGCAGAATAATTATACTTTTTTGGAAGGACAATCATACCAATCAATAAAGTCTAATTTGAGGGCAAGCATTCATTTTGTCCTCCTTTTGGAGTGAGATTGATATGGTTTTGGCAGTTATGTATCTGAGTCAGCCCTAGCTTAAATGGTTATTGTTCTACCTACATAATACAGTCTAGTAGTTCCCTATCTTATAAAGCCCAGAAGGAATAATCAAATCATGCTCCTAAAATGCCACGTGCAGATTTCAAACTAATCCTTATCTTCTCCCAGAATGAAATGAGATAAAATACCTGTTTCACTGAGCTGGTCTAATAGATTCACTTTACGAAGGAAGCTAATGCTAACGTCCATTTCCATGGAAACGGAGCTTGCAGAGGCATCTTGCATGCAGTGTTTGGGGTTAAGCAGAGCCGAGTTTGGGTCCCACATTCCACACAATCTAAACTGATTAAGTACTGCACATATGCAGTGCCAATCTCCACGTCATGTCAGTCGCTTTCCTTTGGGGACTGGGTACCCTCCATGAGAAGCACTCCCACCGACTCACGCCTCCGCGCTTTTCACAGGCTCTGCCGCACCCAAGCTCGCTGCAGCGCCAGCTTCTGCCTGCCTGGTTATCAATGGATTTATTTTTAGTGCCTTTGGAACTGAGAGATGCTGAGCCACGTTCTGCCCCTTCTGCTCAGCCTCTGCACTGGCTGGGAGAACAGGGCGAGGGAGGACACAAAGGCAGGGTGGTGTTCCAGCCTTTTCAGCTGCGATTCAGCATCGCGAGCTGGGTCACACAGCCCAGATCAGCTCAGCTGTACTGTGGCATTTCAGCACAAGGGGTTCTGTGAGCAAAGAATGCCTAGTCTCTGCATCTCATGCGTTTATATTTTGCAGGTTTCTTCAGGTGCAGAACACTGAATAAGGGAAACCATCCTGTAGGCAGCTGCTTAGAAATCCCCTGTTACTTTAAGAGAAGAAAAAAAAAATCTCAATTCTGGTATCTTGATGTGTCTAAGCTAGCCAACAAGGACCTTGTGAAAATCTTGTTATTCTTCAAATAGAAAACAGATTGCATTCTTTATCTTTGGGGGGGAAAAAAACCCAAAAAACAACACAGACAGCAGGATAGGCTCCCTGAGTTTCTTTCGCTTTTTTCTGTCTGATTTAATTTAGTTTAACTCCTTCAGGATTTACCATTGATTTCTCATCCTGTTTAAGTGTATTATTAATGAATTTACTTTTCCTTTATTATTATTATTTATTTGCCTTATCTTAATGCATAAGGACCAACATTCTTCATCTGAGGAGCTGTATAAATCACCAAACAAAACAAAACAAAACAAAACAAAACAAAACAAAAAAATCATGTAGCAGAAGACTAGAGACAGCAGACTAATCCAGACAGGCAGAGAAATCCTAAGGAACATTGTAGAGTATTTGTCAGGATGACAGGAAGGGAACCATCAGCCTAAACGTTTAAGTTCCTGTTAAACAGAATTGCAAAGAAGACTGTGACAGATTATTTTGCAGGAAAGACCTGTGTGACACATTAACATCAACAAAACTTTGAAAGGGACTTACATTTGCAAAGGACCAACATCGGGTCAGACACAATCTCTGCCTCAGATGAGGTCTTTATGTAAATGAGTGTGGGAGAAGAAGGAAAACTGGACTACAGATAGCATCATTAGATGCTGGGGTAGGATTTTCTCTTCTTGGTGGTAACAAGCTATATAATGTACATATGCAAGATTGCATACACGTACATATGCAAATAAATATAGTCCAGGGAATTTGTTATTAGCAATAACATGGATGGTTATTCTGGATGGTTCAGCTCTTTCTTCACTACTCTGTAATACAGGAAATCCAGATTCACCTGAAAATGCCACTAGCTATGCTTTCCTAAACTGCATTACACTTAAAAAGGCAAATATTTGTAGGCTAAAAGAAGCATGGTAGATTTTTCCCTGCAGTAATTTGTTGAAGGGGGGAGCTTCCCATTTCAGAGCTCTCTGGCACTTACTACTGCAGAATACTAAGCATGGCTTCTCCCATGCACTGTTTCCATGGGGTATCACATAGAGACAGACAGGGCATGGACTGACAGAAGAAATATATTTATGAATGTCAAGGACAATTTATTCTGTCTTTACAAACAGACCTAAGGAAAAATTGTCAAAAATACCTCAGCATGAGAAACTGCACAGTAGTTAGTTCCTTGGCTTAATGTATCAGAAAAATATGCATCTCAAGCTGATCCCACCATGATCTCTCCATCTGTGGCACATCATTTATTCCAGTAGTGTATAAACTGCATTCATTAATACAATATTCTCCCAGGTTCATCAAAAATGTGTGTTGCAGTATTGAGTCCATGGCCATGTTTAAATTTAAATCTGGATTGCCAGTATACTATTCTACCTTTTATAAAATAGCACTTGACATGGGCATTTTTCAGATTGCCATGCTGGCACCAGTGCACTTAGGCTACACAAGCTTGAATTTTCCACATGGTTATGTTCTAATCAACATGGATTTATTATTTCCAATCCTTCTCACACCCAAATGTATAATGAATTTTTATTTATAGTATTTCCTATTTGTGTGATGGCATCAGGTCCTGAGAGGGGTTTCTGTAACAGGAGGCAAAATGCTAAACTGAGCTAACACACAGAGCCAGCTTTAAATAATTTTACAAGGTTTTAGCTGTCTTTCTGGAGAAAATTGTATCATATCATGCCAACACCGATAACTTGCTTCTGTGTTCCATGAAGCCACCTATAACAACTGACCATCTAATTTCAAGAATCGAGAAAAATCTATGATTGCCCAGTAACCAGTCAGTCTTATCAGGATTTGGCTATGCATCCTCCTTTGCTTTGCACCATGGGGAAAGTGCATTTCCCATTGCATATAATCAGTCCAGGTAGTTGGTGCACCTACAACAGCTGCCAAAGGAGACTTGGTGCACTCAACCGCCAGCTCCTGTCTGCACTGACAAATCTGCCAGTGAGTATTGAAGTTCTGCTGGTGCTACCCTCCTCTCACAGCATGCCTTGAGGGAGGACTGTACAAGGGAGCAAACCAAGCTGATTTTGGCAGGCATATGCTACAAAAGCGGGACTGCTGCCTGGAGAATTCTCAGCAACCCCCAAGAAGAGAGGAACAAGGACAGTGAAGGGCAGGTTCCTTGGCGTACCCAGCCTGGTGACTTGGTGCACGTGTGCATGCAGAGGACTCGCTGCACGTGCACTGGGATGCTGGAGCCACTGCACCATGATGAGGAGTGTCCTGTGCAATCACAAATCTCCTCTGCTCTCTTCTCCTGCCTAACCCTTCTCTTTCCCTACAAACTTGTACATCCATGTCTCCACAGCCACACCTCTTCTTTTCCTCTCCTGCCCTTCCTACCCAATACAAAACTTTTGTTTCCATTTACTTGTTACTCTGCTATTCAATTGACTTGAAAGAGAGTGCTTAAACAGAACTAAATGATGATCACACCATGTCATTTCCCTACATTTGTTTTACTTGTAAAGTAAAGACTCTTCAATATGGATCCCGAGTATTGTTCTGTGCCCAAATGGGCTCTCAAGTTAGTCTCTAGTTAGAGCTGTGCCAAATGTGACAAATAAATAACAGCATTTGTGAAGGACTGCAGACAAGACTTAGGATTTTGGACAAAGATATTCCTGATGATTTTCAGACTATATGTATGTCATTCTAGAAATCTTCTGAGCTCTGTGAAAGCCTTTGATGCCCACTGCTCCTGGTTTTCCAAGCTTTATCTTTGAGTATCTACACAACTGCTTGTTCTGACTATAAACTACTCTAATGTTATAAATACTTCTATTTAGCTTCTAGAACAAATTGTAAAGTTCTCAAGAGCTTTGAATGATTACTTTGTTGTTGTTTTATCCTATTTCCTACTTTATTATCAAAAGATTATTTTTTAACACAGCTAAATAGAAAGCACTGAGATATTTGAAAAGAGCTAGCAAACTATAATTGAGTGCTAATGCCTTCATATAATTCAAATCCCATACAGCAAGGAGTATGTATAATCATTGAGGATATGAAAAAGTGGTTCTAATTCTTCAAAATAGTCAGAAGTATTATTTAACCTATATTTAATGCAAGAAAAAATGATGGACAATGGAATGAAAATAATTATATTGATAGAGGGAAAGGCTATGGTTAGTACGGTATTCTCAAAATCTTAGATCTTTGCTGGATATATCTCAGGTTTGTACTAACATATAGAAACCTCTGTCAGACATGTCAGAAATCAGAGAACTTGAGCTTGACACTGACTACAGACCAGGCTGGTCTTCCAGTCTCTAGGGACTGGAAACTGCCTGCCAATTTCATCCAGTGATGACTGCATGCTTTGCAATGGATGTGCAAACAAAAGCATACAAGAACATAACTTTACAGTCTTTCTTTTCCTCACCCACACACCCAGAAATACAGCACATGAACTGTGAGCTCTGCTCCCAGGGAGCCAGGGGGAAGGCACATTCCTAATCCTCCCACCCTTAGCATTAGAAAGGGGCTGATTTTGAGAAAAAGAAAATGCTTTTTTCAGATGTTATCTATAGAATACAGCCTGCAAGCTCTCCATAGTCCAAACATTTTATCTTTCATAAATTAGGGTGCTTGGAGCCCCTAAAGTCTCTGAGAGAAGGTCTGGTTTCTAGAGCAGCTTGGGGCTTTCAAACTGCGAACATTCTTCTGACAGACTTCTCCTCATAATTTCCTTTGCTACTCTCAACCAGTTACTGTCTTAGCAATCACAAAGACTATTCTCAAATTACAGTGCCCGTAAGAAATCATATTTAAGCATCACTTGATGCAAATAGTGAAGTTTATTATATTAACTATGTCTAAAATGAAACTTTCTCAAAATGTTTTTTTTTCCTTTTAAGCATTCCTACTTTCTCCATAGCCTATTCTATTAAGCACAAATAAATATTTATAAAATATATAAATATTTTTCCTTCAAAAAGGAAAAATAAATATCCTCCAGAATTACTTGCAACCCAAACATTTAATGCATAATGTGTAGTCTGTTGTAATGTGGAGAGATCCCGATTAAATACTAAATCACTTGGGACTGAATGGTTTAGCAACCCAATAGTGTGGCCCTACCCAAAGAAGTTTACAGTCCATATTAGCAAAATTATTAAAATCTTTCATATGTTTTGAGATTTTCTCTGATTTTGATTTGAAACAAAGGAGAGAAGGGAATTAACCACTGTGAAAAGATCAGTTGCAACAGAAAAAGAACGAAGAATAGACCTGATTCATTCTGGAATTAAGACATTATAAAATTGCTGGAGTTTAGAGAATGTTATTGAATAAAGAGTGCCAGGCCAGAATACAGAACTGTATTGACATTAAACACACTTATTAGGCCTCCTAAATCTAATTTTTTGGAGAGCAAAAAGCACATTTCTAGTGACTCTCATACTTCTGCCTCCTCACATGGATTGAAAGAGATACATGGGACTAGGAAAATGGCTGTTTCCCATAAGGATTTGAATTGCATTAATTGTATCTGGGGAAAAGTATTTATATATGGTATCAGTGGGCTTATACAAGTAGACTTTATTCTGAAACAGAAAGAGAACAGACATTATTCCTAAGAACATTTTCATACCAATATCCTTGCGTTTAAGCCAGGAATTATACAGAAGTAATTATTGCAGTATACAAAAACAAACAAAAAAAACCCCCAGAAAACTCCTGAAATACAAAGGCATTGTTTGTCTAATGACTGGTTTGTTAAAGACTTAGGGAAAACTTTGAGACATACATAATTCAGACACCAACAGGAAAAATCTTTGGTCTTCTATGAAAAATACTCTACTGGAATACTTGATCCATCCTGGCTTTTTCACTAAACTGAAACTAATTGCATCTTGAGCCTTAATCTTCCTCCAGAGATAATAACATGGGACTAAATTCTGCTCTAAGCTATAGCAGTATTAATCTGAGTAAGGCCTTTGAAGTGGGATTCATTTTTATGCAACATACTTTTCAATAGATTCACTGTTTGCAGGTTTTCTTTGGAAATCCCACTTTCATCAGGTTAAAGCATCACACTAACTATTAAAACACTAAGTAATAATAACAATACCTAGCAGCATAACAACACACTGCTCCCTGAGGATCTAACTGCTCCTTGAAAAGGTGAATGATTGCCAGCTCACAGAAGTAGACTGCAATGCACAAGTCTGCTGTGAATTAAAGAGTAGAAACTGCCTCCATAAAAGCATCATAAAATGTCCCCAGGGCACCACAGCACAGCTCCCACGGGGCTTGGGAAGGGCAGTGGCTTGTTCTGATGATGGCCAGTGGTTTTTCTGCCCCTAGCTTTCCCCAGGACAACACAGAAGCTGCTGGCACCTATCCCAGCCTTGAGCTGCACAGTCGGTGTGCAGCCATGCCAGCACGCTGGGAAGCAGCCGGGGGTGTTTGTCTCTGGCAGCAGCGCGGGAGAAGCGCAGGCGGGGCACGGCTGCACCTCTGGCCCCGGGGAGCTGCGTCGCCTGCCCAGGGGCAAGGCTGGGCAGCACTGATGCCCATGCTGGTCTTCACCCTTCCAACACCAGCTGCACTAAGCTCACTTTCACAGGAGCCCCGGCTTTTTGGTTTTGCTCTCGCTTTTGGCAGCTGACCTAAAAGAACAGGGAATCGGCACAACAAGCTGTTAGGTGAGGTGGTTTATCGTTATCACTGGGAGAATTACACGCTGCCTGATAAAAGTCTACAAGGATTAATGTGGTGCAAGATCCTGCTTGAAGGAGCTGGTATGGATAATTCAGTGTATATTTTTCCTCCTGCCCCCAACTCATCTTTCATGTATTTGCTTCTTTGATTTGCTTATTAACCTGTGATTTTTCTGCTTTTACCCTTTACTTTCTTTTCTGTACTGGCATTTGAGGTCTGAAGCTAACACTAATTAATAAAAATCCCATCGCTGCAGATAATATGTTTCTTCACCTCTTAAGAACACCTTCACACTTTTCGACATTCTGAGTTTCTGCTGTGGATTGTGAAAGCAGCTGAAACTCAGGCAAGGCATCTGCTGCTGCTGACTGGCCTCTGAAAGGCCTTCAAGCCGGTCTGGAACCACTTGCTGGTACAACAAGCCACCACGTACATAAGCATTTGGGGTTTGTCCTTGCAGAGGAAGCTATCTTGAAGAGAAGGGGTATGAATATAGTGCCATTTTCCAATTGCCAGCTTGAATCAGATCCTGAATCAGTCCCTGAAACCCCAAGCACCAGAGTAACAGCACAGAGGTCAGGGTAGGAAATGCTGAGCTTGCTATCCTGTCTGACTCTAGATGGTCCCTAGCTGTGTACTGTGGCTTGACTACATGATATTTACCTGAGTTTTCTCATTCAGGACTCTCAAAAGTCACCTCTAGCCCATGTCCAGCTGCACACTTTGCACCATCATGGCATTACATCAACAAAGGGTGCTTTATTGTTGCTACTCAGACTGGAAAAGAGCTTGAGCATGCTGAGATGGACAGCATAAGGCCTTTCTAGGAACACCTCAGAGTGGCTCTGCTGTGCGTTATCAGCAATGTGAAACTTCCATGAGCCATTTGACAACCACAGTCATCTGTGGTATTTCCAGACTCCAGGAGTGATATTGTTCTGGTAAAAAATTTAGGTGAGGACATTTCTTTAAGACTGGCTACAGAGCTACTGTCTACTTTATTATGTTATTGTTGCTGACAAGCAACCTCAGATTCTCATGGAAAAATAATGCCTTCTCATACCATATTTCTGCTTAAAAGAAGCATCATTAAACTTAACCCAAAAGTTTGCAGAAATCTGATAATCAGGTGTTGAATACTGTGAATCTCATCTTACTGTTGCCTTCTGCCTTCTACATAAAAGCAAACAAGTAGGTCTGTTTGGCTTTCAGAAGGCATAAGAGAAGTGACTGACTGGTACTGTGCTCAATGACAATGCAGAGGAATCACTGAAGGTCAGTCAATTTTGCTGCCAGATGCTCCACAAATGGAAAGTACACATACCCTGTGCTAAGTCTATTAATTGCAGCCTCCTGCTCAGACACCATGCTGAACATAAAATAAATGAAATGTTATTTAAGGGATTGTTCTTAGTCTAACCTGATTTTTCTATGAAGGCATATAGAGATTTAGTTCATGCTTGATAATCATATAAATAGACATATATAGAGACAATGCCACTGTGTATGTAGCACCTAGACAGAGACAAAATGAGGAGCTAAAACCTCATTCTTTTCTGAGAACCCCTTTCTGATTTCTTTTCTTTAGAGCTGCTGTAAATGAAAAACTTCCCAGTGAAAAGCTTCATCAGTCTTACACTTAACTATAGGTGGTGGCATTTGACAGCTCAGACAGGTATGTTTTTCCTTGTTTAACATGACATTGTTTTATGGGGCTTAAAAATATTGGCTTGGATATTGTGCTTTGCTATTCAGTGCTTGGCACAAAGAAATTGACTATAACTTTATCACTGTGATTCTTAAGAGAACCTAGGATCTAGTCTGGAATGCAGGACATATGCACTGCTCAGACTGCCACACTTTATGGACTAAGATGCTCTCATTCATGCCATTCTTCTTCCTTAAGATTATTTTTGCACTGACAGTCATGACAGGTTGCATGAAGATCTGCTTTGTGAGATGTGGCTAATCAGGCAATTACTGATAAGATGAACCCCTAGATAGCTAGTGCAGCAAAGTCATGCCAGTGATCTTTGTTGTACAATATCAAGCAGCTATGTCAGAACTGACTATGTTGTGGATCCTATTCAATGGAAGTGCACATTTGTGCTTCACATCTGAGATACATGTCCCATTGCTCCAGTCTCCTAGATCATTGAAAAAGATAATAAACAGAGCTGTGCCCAGTACTGAGCCCCAGGGAGAAGCACTAGCTTCACTAGTGGAATGGATTTCACTCCATTCACCATCACACTCTTGGCCCAAACATCCACCAGTTTTTTACCCAGTGAACAGTAAACCATCCAAGCCATGAGCAGGCAGAGTCTCCAGGGACAGACACTGCTGTGAAAAACAGCATCAAAGGCTTTACTATTGCTCAGAAAAAAAATGACCTTGTCTAAAAGATAATTTTGAAATGATTAATTGGAATAGTTTATAATGAGGAATAACACTGGAAATTTTTCCTTCAAAACTGACAGTTTCAGAACATGTTTGTTTCTAATGGAACTGAATTCTGTAAGGGGAGCAAGTCAGTTGGAGCCCCATTTTAATGGGAACTTGCTGATTCTGGGTACAGAGGTAGGCAAATTACTGTAATTGCAGACTCTTTCCTTTAGTCAAAATCCTACAAAATGTCTGAGGAAGAAGACCTGTAACAAGTAGTATATGTTACAATTATGAGGTCAGTCATACTTCTTAGTCCTCTAATTTTTTCAAAAACGGGCCAATCCTTACTTAGCCCCAGTTCCAACAAATCTCTACCCCATCTGGACATCGGCCTTTTTCCAAGAGGAGTTCCACAACACCAGGGAAGGAGGAGAAGGAGGGACTTGTTTCCATAATTGTTAATGCAGACTGAGCCTCATCACTCCTGGAGTCTGGAAATACCACAGATGACTGTGGTTATCAAATGGCTCACGGAAGTTTCACATTGCTGATAACGCACAGCAGAGCCACTCTGAGGTGTTCCTAGAAAGGCCTTATGCTGTCCATCTCAGCATGCTCAAGCTCTTTTCCAGTCTGAGTAGCAACAATAAAGCACCCTTTGTTGATGTAACGCCATGATGGTGCAAAGTGTGCAGCTGGACATGGGCTAGAGGTGACTTTTGAGAGTCCTGAATGAGAAAACTCAGGTAAATATCATGTAGTCAAGCCACAGTACACAGCTAGGGACCATCTAGAGTCAGACAGGATAGCAAGCTCAGCATTTCCTATCCTGACTTCAGTGCTGTTACTTGAGTGTACACTGATGTCACCTAATGCAGTGACAGGTGTCTAGGGTGCTCAAGGTGCAAAAGTCCTCCTGACATGCTGAGACAGGTCAGGAAGCATGCCAGGCTTTTCACCATGCCTTAGTCCTGGCATGTAAATACAAACTAGGAGCAGCCTCTGGGTGTTTTGGCAATTGAATTGCAAGGGTCCATGCTGCTGTGACAGGGATGCCCTGGACATTCCCATGGTCCAGTCTACCCTGCAGATATTACAGGCTCATCTCAGAGTATGGCTCTCACCAGAGCTTATCCCCCTCACCATCACACACTTCTGCACAGTCACCTGATTAACTAACCCACAGAACAGAACTAACAGTGATTACTTTGGCAGGGCTGAGTTATTTTCAGTGCCTGTAATTCTTTTCCCTCCAGGTGTAATTACAAGAGCAATTAAAACCAGCCAACTGCCTCCAAGTATTACTTCTTGAGAAAACAGGTCTCAAAATAGGTTATATATATTCTGCTATCTCAACTGTAGCTCAGGATGGCCTCAAAGCACTCTTATACACTCTCCCTGCATTTCTTTCCCTAAGCCAGCAAACCCTGGCCCCTCCTTTTTTTTTGTGTTATTACTGGTTATTATTGTAGAGTCGTTCTCTGAAGTTTTCATTTCCAGGCCTACCAGCTCTCTGGCTTAGGGCAGGACCTCCAGTAGGTGTGACAAACTGCCCTCCCACTCTTTACTCCAAGGTTTGTTCTCAACAGCTTGTCTAATGCTTCACTGGTTTCCCACCAACCATAACCCCTAGTTAGATCAGGACTAAAAAATTCATAAAGAAGAGTTTTATAGTACAAAAATTACTTTTTGCTGACTAGGTTATCCATAATTTTTATGGGATTGCTTCTCTGTACTCTTATTCTGCTATGCAAAATTGCCATCAAAACTACACAGCAAATAGTCTGCAATGGGCAAATGAAGAAGCTGATGTTTTTTATTTAGCCAAAAGGAAGATAAAAAGAAAAACTAGACAAATTAGTTAAAGAGGTGATGAAGAGCTGGAGTGGCTGGAGTGTCCAATAATGTAAGTCAGTAAGAAATAAAGGTTTAATGTTAACTGAAGCTGAGCACTGTTAGGCAGCCTGTAAGAAATACTTTCCAAATTACACTGTCAATATGATTCTGGGTATTACAGGTTATCAGAAAAGTGAAAAAGTAGATTTCAGCTAATATTATAGCAATTATTCACACTTTCAGAGATAAACATTAATGGAAAATCAGTCTCTGGGTAATGAAGGAATTCCTGATTGACAAATCTGTGTCTTGGGAAGAGACATCCATTAACCTACAAAGCACAGGCAAGATCCCAAATAAGCAAACACAAAAACATGCAACCTCCTTGCTTTCATAGAGTAGTTGGGAACTGAAATGCAAATCCTAGCTGTTTCATATGTCAGGGTGTGATCTCTCTGATAAAAACACGTCATTGAAAATTCAGACCAGCAAAGCAGCTAAGAAAGGCCATTTAGAATAATTTTGTCTGCTGCACAGTTCCTGATAGAGCAATTTTTTCCATACGTGTCCACTATGACTGTAGGTAACAAGAAACAAGCACTTGCATCTGTTTTATACCTGTGGCTCTAGAGGTGCTTTCTCTTCTTTGAAGCTTTAAATCCCAAATTTTTGTGAAAGGTGTGCCATTTTATTGGAGTATGCTTAATTTTTGCAGTTGTAAAATATAATATAAATTTCCTTTGAACATAAAATTAAGGTTAAAATAGAAATGCCTAGAACTGTAAGTGCCTTTTTTTTTTGTTTGTTTGTTTTTTTGCCTGTGGAGAGATTAAAATGCATTTGCAAAGGAAGAATGAGCAAAACAGTAATTTTTGTGTTTAGTTTCTGAAACAATCATGCCATTTGCCTTTTCATCCTGAAACACTGGCCATAAAATGAAACTGTGGAATAGAAAAATGGAGAAAGAAAATGGAGGCAAGACAAAAAAATGAATTAGAATGTTCCATTCATGACAATGATACTGCTCAAAACTCTAGATGCTGACTGACAAAACTGATGAAACTTCAGGATCAAGCTGATTAAAAAGAGAAAATAGAGGGCTAACATTGCCAAAGAGCTGGGGGTTGAAATGAAAATGACACATGACCTAAAGGTCTTAATAATAAACATGACTACATTATTGCAATACAATGGAAGTACTGTGTAATCAGGCAGTTACTCTGACATAGACTTCCTGTGCAAAAGCAAGTACATTTTGAGCTTTTGTTATACATGCTCTCACCCAAGTCACCATGCTGTCTGTTTGCTATATTGGGCCTCAGATGTGCAAAGCAAAAATTATGCATGTTACGTAAGTTTGAACACAATCTGTTGTCTGACAAAGGTCTAAAGACAATATATTTTCAGTTTTATCATCTAGGTGCTGATTTGGATTAGGATCATAGAAACATGGAATATCCTGGAGGTGGAAAGCACCCACAAGGATCATCAAGTCCAACTCCAGGTCCTGCCCACAACAGCCCAAATTGAATATGCCCTGTCTAAAACAAGTTTGAGGAAAGCACACATTTTATAGTGCAAATGTCCTAACTTATATATCCTACAGTCATACCCCAACAAATCTTTTTCAACATTTCTCTATTCTTCAGTAGGATCTTGTTATGCTTCTAGACTGACAATCTCCTTTTAACCCTGTCACCATCACCATAACAGAGATAGACAATCTTTTGTCATGAATGAGTTTTTAATGGTCCTGCTTTAAAAAACTCAAATTCATCAGACTTTTTGTGAATCAGACTCCCTCCTGTTCCAAATCACTTAATCTGTGTCAGCAAAGGCACAGCTGTTGAGCTAACTCTGTGGCAAGCTGCCTCTGCAACATCTTAGGGAATGTATATGTGCAAACAGCCCCTGGGGTGGGAATAACTGCAGGCACTGCAAATGCAGTTGTGTCTCTTATTTTTACCCTTTCAGTGATATATCCAAAGTATTGAGTCCTTCTTACTTTTTACTTTTTCATCTTTGGGCTTTCCAGGAAAGCTTAAAAATCAAATTTATGACTTGTTTGTCCTTGAGCCTTTTTCTTATTTACAGAGATATTATTTATAACATATGCTGGTCAATTCTGTTCTTAGTTTCAGGTCCTCAGATGTGAAGTTATTAACACTAAGCAGCATTCTGTTTGCTTGCAGGGGTATAGCTTGTAGGAAAACACTACTGTTTGGTTTGATTTTCAGAGACACGGAGCCAAGAAAGTGCAGCCATGGGACTGGTTTCCTTACCCTAGTGTTCAGTCTTCTAAGAATGATACCACAGATAGAGTTAAGCAACCCTCTTCTATTTTCCACCCTAAGATCTTAGAGTTATACTTATATTACAGAAAAAGAACTTTTCACCAAATTTGCATTTTTTTAGCTTTTTGCTACTCATTGTTGCTGCTTTGAAGAAGAATGAATGTGGCAATGGAAAGTGCATGGACACAGTTATTTCACCTGAATGTGTCTTCCAGCCCAGGAGCAGAGACAGGGAATCCAGATGTCAGACCTGGCAGGTAGCGTGGCAGACAGTACCATGGCCTCAAAGGCAGTGGAAGTTGGGCAGAGGGATTGCAGCTGTATGAGAGCAAGCTGGGGGAGATCTTGAACAGTTATGAAGAGAGTAGTATGGATGGCTTGGAGAAGAGGAAAAAGCTTCACTGGAGAAGGAATGTAGTTTCAGGAGAGAGAGAGCATAAAAGCAGCTGAAATGTTTACTGGAAAGTGATCTTCACAGCAGGAAGGTCAGAGAAAGACAGCACAGTAAAGGCAAGACTACCTGGGGAGCTGCTTTGGAAGAGAGCAGAAGGCAAAAAAATTGAAAGCATAAGGAAAAGTGTGAGACAAAAATAGTGAGCATTTCTCTGGTTTTACAAAAATCAGGTACACTGATTTGGTGGATTCATATTCAAAGAGTTCTGAAAAAGCCATCTCTATTGCCATTGATTTGTCCACCTTTATATCCCATTAAATATCTATTGAAATAAAAAACATGGATTATTTTTTTAACCTACCTCACCCTATTTCAATGTTTTTGATGTTAAAATCAACCTCAAAAGCCTTAGTAGCTCAAAGTACCATAATCCAAGGCAGAAAAAAGCTGAACATCAGTCTGTTTGGTTGACTTTCTTTCCTGACACATATGTGACATTCAGGGTCACAACGTATTCTGCAAGTCTTTGTGACTACTATGCCAAGTTCTCCAAGTAAGTTGTGAGGATTACTTTGTGGTAGTCAGTCTTTCTGTTATATTCTGCAGTTTAAAGTTACCATTTAATAGCTCATCATGGACAGCAGATGTATATCAGAAAAAAGTCATTGTTGGGAAGTGGGCAAACACCATACTGAGAATGGGAAACTGGCACTGAAGCTGCAAAAAGCAGGGAATAATATTCTCTTCTGCTTTGAAAAATCCTTAATTGGGCAGTTCAACTCTCTCACAACAGGTCCCACTCTTCCAGTAGTCTCACTCAAGGCAAGCAACGATATTAAAGTGGGTAGAAAGTTTGATGTGTGAGATAAAGGGAAGAAAATTAAATTCAGGTGCACAAGTATATAATAACAACTGCAAAGATGGAGATATAAACTGCCCTTTGTGGTACAAATTATGAAGCTGCAATTGATGACTCACATTACGCTTTGGGGCAAAAAAAGATATCTGAGAGGCTGTAGAGCCTGGAAAAATACTGTCTAGTAAATACTGTCTGAGCAGTCTCTCTCACTGGAAAGGCTGAAGAATAGTTCAGATACAAGACATGTCCAATAGAAGTACATTTAATCTTATATTGCACAGATATGCAAAAGAAACCAAATTATATATAGATATACTCCTGGCCCAGGTTTCAGGAGTAATAAATAAAGTATATTATGCTGTACAAATTATGCACTGACATGACACACTAGGAAAAGGAAACCCCTACGTCTGCTATTGAGTACTTGCAGATAATTCATTCTCCTGTCAGACACTATCTAACAATGAAAAACAGAGAGAAAGAAACAGAGGAGGTCAAACACAATCTTGGTACAAGGCAGCTCTTCCTCTTACAGTGATTGCAATCTGGGATTTTTGTGAGCTGTTCAGGGTGGAATGTCACTTACCAACATTGTTTGATGGGTGAGAAATCTGGATTATATTAGTAAATGATTTCGTAAATGAACAACTCAAAGGATTGTCTGCCTGTTCCTGATGATTTCTACTCTTTGCATATTCATCTCTTTTCTCTTGCCCAATAGATAATTTTCTTAACTTTTTTCACCAAGGTTTTTTAAAAATATCTTCCTAAATTACCTATTTCTTCTGTAGGTCTATGCCACAGATGTCAAGTTTCCTGCAAAGGTGTTGCTCTTTGTAAGCTTTATATCCAAAGTAAAACAGAAAAGCTGAAAAGCCTAAATCCCTTATACCAGTGATATATCATATGGTTTTTTCCTGGTTGCTTGGCAATAAAAAATAGACATATGACTCCCTCCTCCATCTCCCTGGCACCACCTGAAGTTATTTTGTCTTGGCCTTTCTTCTTTTGTTCTTACCTCTCTGTGGGAGTGTTAGTTACAAAAGGGTTTTCAGCCTGATTTCTTCTTTCTCAGAGTCTGTATGTCAGTTTTCTTTACAAAATCCCTATATATGTGTGAAGACATGGCTAATAGCAGCTGGGATTTAGAAGGGACAGAGCAGTGGGAGATCAATGTCACCTAAGTTTAGACACCAACTGTGGCATCTAAGATACCTGCTCGGTGTCCCTGTGTCAGTGAAATGAAGATGTCACCAGAAGACAATTCGGTACCCCTGGCATCTGAGTCACAAACTGGAGATATGAGCACATCAGGCACTGGCCTCTGCAGACCAGGAAAGAAGGGCAGGACACTTGTCACCGAGGCAGCTTGGCTGGGTGTCAGCAGTCAGGTGTGCTCCCCTGCTCAGGAAGGGCAATCCCCAAAGGTGCCTGCCCCAGGCCCTTCTGCACAGAGAGGGAGGGCTTCAGGCAGAGAATGCCCGTGTTCAGGGGGATCTTCACTGCATGGTCAAGAGGCCATCCAGTTCTGAGCTCCTGGGTTACACCAGTGTCACTGGGATCATTTCCACATCTCAGACCCTGTGCCCTCACCAAGAAGGCAGTTCTTGGTAGCACTTGGACTGGTCTGCTCTCCTTTCTACAGCCACAAAGAGAGCTTTTGCTCCATACCACTTTTCCAATGAACTTGCCTGTCTTTCAGGCTACAAAGAGATTTGTGGGAAGGCAGGCAGGGGGTAATCAGCACCTCTCTGACTTAGCCTGCAACTGCAAGATGGGAGAATAATCAGCCCAAGGAAAAGCAATTTTTGGGATCAGGGTCATACATACATTGTGCCACCTAGTAAATACCCCTCCTCAGTGGGTGAGTGCAAGTGCTGGGGCAAAACTGAGAAAGAAAAGGGCCTCAGTTGTACTTGAGGCAGCAGGGTTAGCTCAAAGTGCTTTGCCCTCATCTCTCCCTCTTTCATGGCCATTACTGCTCCCAAGGCAGGAGCTTCTCATCTGTTGCAATTTTGAGCCATGAAGGTAAGCATGTTCTTATTTTGTTTTATCCTCATGCATGGCTCTGGAAGCTTTATCAGTCCAAGAGCTGATTCAGAAAGCAGGTTACACATGCCTGCCTTAACGACAGGAAAAATAGCTCAAATCCTATCACAAGTATAGCAGGGCACAAAGCCAGCAGTGGAGACCTACCTAAGAGTTTACAGACATATGCATCACCAGGCAAGTTAAATCCTAACATTTTCCTTGTTAATCAGTCATGGATAAACAGCTGCCTTTCACTTCTTCCTCTTTTTGAGAAATGTGTGCAGGCAGATTTCAACATCTTCAGATATACTCATTATTCAAAATTATTTTCAAATTGGTTTGCAGAACATTTCCCAAGTGCAGAGCCTGTGAGGGTTTTGTAACACAGCAGTGGTTATCTGGACATTTTTGGCTGAGTAACTCATGCATTGCTGGGCTTGCCTCAGGATTAAAGAGCACAGTAGAAGGCAAATGGCAAGCACTCATTGCCATTATCAAATATACCATTGGAGATTTAATGTCAAGCATCCCTCTAGACCAAATGTGCAATTTAATAGCCTGTCTTCATTTAGATGTGAATGTGAGGGTGTCATGAACTCATAACTTGGTTTTCAGATAATTATTTATAGAGATGTGTTTAGACTGTTCACTCAGCTCTTGTGGTGCATCTGTGCACTCGTTTAGTTAGGTGACAATGCATGTGGCAATGTGGCAGCTCTGCAGTCTTAATTTATTCATCACAAAGTGCACTGGTTTCTTGATCTAGTTTCTGGAGAAATATTTAAAACTCCAGCTGGCGCAAGGTTAAGTAACATTCTAAAATAAGAAGGTGGCATTTGCAACCTTTCAGTGCTTAAAGGGGGCTATAAGAAAGATAGGGGCAAGTATTTTAGCTAGGCCTGTTGTGAGAAGACAAGAAGTAATGATTTTAACTAAAAGAGGTTTGATTTATACTACATATAAGGAAGAAATTTTTCCCAATGAGGGTGCTAAAACACTGGAATATGTTGTCCAAATAGGTGGTGGATGTCCCATGCCTGGAAACATTCAAGGTCAGGCTGGACTGGTCTAGTTGAAGACATCCTTGCTCATTGCAGAAGAGTTGGACTGGAGGACCTTTAGAGGTCCCTTCCAAACAAAACTACTGTATGATTCTAATGGAAAAAGTAATGAGTGGTCTGGAGTGGAGCTGACTGCACAGAAAACCTTGGCATAATGCAGGATAAAGAGCCTCTCAGACACTGTGTTCCTGAATCTGGAAAAGACACATGCAGGAGTGATTACCATCCAAGACATGATGTGTCAGTGCAAGCTGCTGAAGCCCTCTCACAGACCTGTGCTAAGTACAGGCAGAAGAGTAGATCAGATTTCAGTTTACCTCTCTGGTGAGAGCCCTGAATTGTCATTTCCCACGTTAGTGTGTGTGAGCACACGCTTGCAGTCCATGGTGATAGATGTACCTAGTGTCCCAGGATTGACAGGAGCTAGGCCAAGCACAGCCTTAGCACAGACTGTTGTGCAGGCATTCAAAAGCCATTTCCTCCATGGACAAAGGACACTCAGAGATCCACAAACACTGGCCATATACTTTTATAATGTTCCTTGGTCGCATTGTGGGGGAGGGTTTATGAAAAAAATACTTGAAACGGCTCACACATATTAAAGAGTTAGAACCTAAATTGTATAAAAGTAAGTTAAATACATGAAATAAGTACTGTAATAATTATATTTAAAATACAAATATAGGTCATAGAATCACAAAAACTGAGCATGGTTTGAGTTGGAAGGGACATCAAAGATCATCTAGTTCAAACTCCTGCATTGTGGGCAGGGACACCTGTCCAAGATAAACAGTTTATAGTAAAGCAATAATCTCAACATATTAAATTCTGTAGGGCTTCTTAAGAAGAAAGCTCTCTTCCAGCCAAGTTGTTTAGTGTTTCAAGAACCATTTTTGTCAGTGTTTCTAATCTGACTTCTATTGAGTCACTAAAGCACTCAGTTTTGAAATTATTGCCAAAAGATCTTTTGAAAATCTATTCTGGTTTACAAGCTCCATCTATTGCTTATTACCTGGGAGGACCACTGTCATTTCTGTCTCACAAATTTCTAACTAATAATTTACTTTCATATCCCAGTATTCCACATTAGCATGGAAAAAACCATTCTGTCAGTATATTTTCGCATTCACAGAAGTTTTTACTGACCTTGATATAGAGACAAATATAGTTGTGCCAAATAGGAGAGATTTGTCTAAGAATGCATATAGCTCCTTCTGCCTCAAAAAATATAGTGGTGCTTTTCCATTCTTTTCTTTTGTCATCCCTGCAATTTTCTGAGGGTAGCTTGGAACTTGACATCTTGCTAAGCACAATCATCACAGTGGCATTACCACTATGGCCTTCTGTGGGATAGCTTTAATCTACAGGAGGTGGCCTCCAGGCAGCACAGTCCTATTGGTCCATCCTGAGCCTTGTCTGCTTGGTCTCCTGCCCTGCCTCTCAGGAAGGTGATGGAGACCCTGGCTCCAACCCCAGGGTCTCCCATCAGCATGTGCAAAATGTGAGAGATGGCTAATAATTTCCTATGCTAGCATTTAGAAAAGGAGAGCTAATTGTTTTTACCAATGAGACAACAGAAGAGATTTAATTGGCACAATATTTTAATCCAATTTGGAATTGGGATAGGACATGTCCTCTAACGCAAGTTTGTCCCAGGACCTGCTAGGACAATGACCCTGTTGTCACATTACAAGCACACAGTCTTTTTTACCCCATACTGCAGTTCCAGAGGATAATCACTCATGAGTATAATATTTCCCAGCACTGTACTTGGGCATAATATCAAAAAGAATTTTAAAAGAAGACCAGCATTCTCAGGTTCTGCACATCTTCCTATAGCACTAAGGGATTGCTATCACATTCACATCCAGTTCATAATCAGACACTCCAGGCCTTTCTGGCACAGAGACAAGATGGTTGTTAGTCATGTGATTAAAGGCTAATCACCAGAATCACAAAGGCCTGGCAGAGAGCAGATGAACAATAGAGCAGAGAAACCCTAGAAAGGCATTAACGACGTGCTGAAACGGCTGCTCCAAAAACTATCCAAGGAGATGCATTCACCCATCACATCCAGTGTGAAATGCACCAGGACAATTTAACTGAAGAAGCTGTCTCACCAGACCCTGCAGAATGCCAGGGGCTATTGCCTACAAGGACACAGGACTCACTACTGGACACTGGGAAAGGCATTTAGGGGATGTATGCAAAGAAGTGCTTTTGAAATACTGTCCTCTTTTTCATTAATAATGGGAGCTGTCCAAGAGTAAATCAAAACCTGAGCAACAAGTATGAAAAACACAATTGTCTTTTCCCCTGAAACAAATTGCAAGCCTTCTGGTCCCAGCCTTGCTTTTCTACCAGCCATCAGGCTCTGCTGTTGTACTGTCTTGTCCTTTCAAAACTCTCAAAGCCAACAGGAAAAATCCCATTTCATTTCCAAAGAGAATTTCAGCTCTAAGGTTAGTCTCCATCCAGCTCCTAAGGTTAGTCTCCATCAATCAAATCCAGCTCCTAAGGTTAGTCTCCATCAATCCCTCCTGAGCATTAGTGGCACCAGCCTGTGTAACCTTTCCCAGTATTGGCTTCACACATATGAAAGTACACAGATGGCCAATTATGCCAGTGATGGCACTGAGCTATTATGTCTAATTAGAGATGGGAGCAAGATTCTAAGATGAGAAAAAGAGGTCTGATTCTATCAGACTTGTGGCCTTGGAGAAGGCAGCTGTTTTTCCTCTTATCTGCCCATGTAGTGCTTCTGCACAGACATTTTACAAGCCATTCATGTGATGAATGCAAGAGGGGCTAAGGAGGTGATGTGAGGCACTGCTGCCAGGAGCCCAAAGGTGGGTGGTGGGTGCCCTCTGAGGAGCAACAAAGGAGAGCTCAGCATGTGGCCAGGGCCTTCACAGCACACACAGGGAGGTGCACAGGACACTATTTTTTCTCTTCATAACTCTTCTTGACTGCAAGGTGTAGATTGCTCAGCTTCTTGACAAATATTTCAGATGGAGAAGAAAACAAAAAAAAGCACCATGAGAAAAATGAGGCAGAATTATTATTTATATAAATAAGATGGCTGGGGATTAAGCCCACCTCTCCTCCTACGTGATCTTGGGATGAATTAGTGGCATTCATTGCTACACTGCTAGGTTCTGTGAGAAACACAAGATTGCACTTTTCATTTTAGGGCTGAGTGGAAAGACTTGACTGTGAAAAGTCAAAGCATTTTAGACAACTGCAAAGTCTGATTTAATACTAAAAGAATTACATGCAGACTGGTATTTTGTTCTCTTCTTTCAAGTTTATTCAAGTAAAAAAGTAATTAATTCTTCAAGCACAGTTGAACCTTGCCTATTTTACATTAAAAACTGGGTGACTCACTGGAACCTGCTAAGTTTTTTGAACTCATGAGCATGAAATCAATGAATAGCAGAAATTAATGATTTGCAAACCATACTTATTTTCATTTGATAACTTTTGTTTAATGTCATTTCAAATACTTTGGAGTTGCTAATCAGTCACCATAATACAATTAGGGTATATTTTATAAGAAATGACACCTCAATAGGTGGTCCATAAAAGACATCCAGTGTGATTCTCTACTGAAATGAGGGACAGATTGCTGATTTTATCAACCATCTAGAAAGTGGATGGAAGGTGCTTGACAACTACTTTTTAAATCAAATGAGCTACTGCATCTTCTATATTTTTTTAAGTACTGGCACATATATTTAATGGGGCAAAATGTTAAATATTTGACAAAGCTCAATAAAGATTGTTTGCTTGGTATATTTTTAAAATTTCTATAGCAAGAATTTAAATATATTGTTTGCATTTTTTTTTTACAATTTTCCTCCCTACTTGGTCAAATAAAGCATTTTTAAGCCAATGGACTTACCAAAATACTTCCTTAAACTTCCATTCCATTTCTGAGGTCTTATTTTTGAAGAGCCATTACAACATTTTAATGCTGTATTTATGAAAAAGACTTATTATGAAAAATAAAATACAAGGAATGTGTTCATAACAATTTTAAGGTGATCAAGTTTAAAATATAATAATGATAGAAGTACAAACCTCAGAAAAAAGCAATAGATGTGAGACATGTGTGTCATGTAATATTCTAGTCAATCTTGCTAATATGTAACAACATGTACTTAATACTTCCTTCCACGACAAATCTAAAAAGAGCAATCTTAAACATTTAACACCCATCTCCTTATGATATACAGCATGTAATAATCCCCACAGACATATAATGTATACAAACCCAAAAGCAATGACAAAAAAACCCCAAAAACAAAACCCAAACAAACAAACAAACAAACCACAAAACCAAGCCAAAAATAAATAAGTAAACTAACAAAATAAAAGGAAAAAAAAGGAAAAAAGAACCCAAATTCCAAAACTCTACAGCATCAGCATGACTTTTATATGGGTCTAAAGCTTGTTAGGTGCTTTCTGAATTGCTGCTGTTGCTGAGTGAGCTCCACTTACACAGGTTCTGTATGCATACTGACAATAGCCAGTTAATAACTCTGCTATTTAAGTGTCTCATTGTTTCTCATTCTCTCCCTCTCTGAGTTTAAGAGCATGAAGTACCTATTCTCATAAAAATAGCTGAAGTAATTATCTGATCCAAACATCATCAGATTAGTTAAAAAAGAGTGTGACCAAAACAGCTTTATGCTACACCTCAAGTACTGCCCAGCTTAGCCTTCTCCTGTTATGTAGAGCCATAGAGTCACTAGTCCAAGCTTTCACTGTGATCCAGAGGCTATTTTAATGCTCATTGGGTTGGCTTTCTATCCAGAGATGGAAATCTGGGCCATAGTTTCCATGAGAGCCTATTACTTCTGGCTCCCCAGTTAGGGTATCCTGGTGAATATCCAGGTATGGCCCAAAAAGGGAAATAAAATAACCAGAGCTGGTCAGAAGACTGTCTTTTGTTACAAATTGCTTTATTTTTGAAAGAAAAGCAAAGCTGTGCTGAGCTGGGACACAAAAGCTAACAATCAGAACATTTTTGTGGGAAGGAAAAGCCTTGGAAGTATGTAGGCATTTTTTCAGCTTGTTTCCTGCGCTGCCCAGCTCCTCTGGCTGCCCACTATGTAGGCAGGCTCCCAAAGAACTGAAAGCCTCCTCTACAGAGAGGGATGGGCAGAGAGCAAGAGGGAGAAATCCTGGAACCTGCTGACTACCAAGAGAGACCAACCGAGGGGCCGCTGCTCTCTCCTTCACTGGGCTGATGTGGAGACCCTGGGCAGCAGATAGCCAGCTAACCAGCAACCTACTCTCCTGGTGACCAAGAGGCTGTTGCCACGAGGAAGGCCAGCATTTGGGGTGAGATTTGCAGAGACAGCCAGCCAAGAGAGCCCAGGAACCCCAACTCCGGTGATAACTTGAGTTACATATTGCTCAGACACCAGTTACCTTTTCCCTGCAACTACCAGCTGAGGGATTGGAAACCCCAGCCTCCCTCCAGGTCACCAGAAACAAGTAGAGACTTTGAATAAAATCAAAGAGAAGATTGAACTGGCAGAAGAGTTGGTTTGAGGAATTATTTTCCAACAAACTGTCATTTCTCAATGGAAATTAATTTTATAAGGAAGCTCTTGATCACCCCCATAACCTGAGGGGTTAAACACACTGAGGCTGAATGATAGGCTTAACACATGTACTTTTAAGGGAAAAATGAGCTTTGATTAGTTTCAGGGAGCATCACTGTGCCAGAACCCACCAGCTGTTCGGTGGCCAAGAACCTACCACGAAAAGCAGATGTGAGTGGTGGGGTGTGTAAAGTCTTTGAAGCAGGGATCTGCAAAAGCCTGGGCTCTCTTACTAGTGAAGGTGCCATGGTTTGATGAGTTAAAAGGCTGGGGTGAACAGTTTTGTTCATTAGGAACCCGATATGTTCTGGAAGAGTAATCACACAGCTGGTAGCAGTCTCTGAAATTTTCAATGGAACAGTTGTTTGCTGAAGAAAACGGAGATGACTGTGTGTCTGGTCATGTTGTTCCTGTCTAAATTAGATCAGCTGCACCTGGACATTTCAACATTTTAGGTGAATTTTTTCCTGATGCTATTAACTGCCCAAATGTGGCCCAAGACAAAAATTAAGACTAAAGCTTTAGAATCATTAAACTTAGAAATGGTAATTCATAAACTATCTAGCAATGGAGATACATTTAGCAGAGCCTAACGTCCTTCTGCTATACTTTACACTAGGTAGCAAGAGCTCTAATACCCCATATTTCTTGTTTCCACTATTTTATATCTATTTTTATATTTTTTTTGTTACTTTCTTTTTTCTCTCAAAGGGCTAAGATAAGCATATTGAACAAATGTATTTTTAGCTTAGGCCTCTGATCACATTCTTTCAGGACAAAGGAATTGTAGATCTGCTTGCAAATATTATGTTACTTCTTTTAGTCGTCTTCATGCAATTTTGGATTAGGCTTTCAGTATCTACCTGCAGGGAATTCATGCTGAGCCATAAAAGCCCATTAAAGGAGTGACTGGTGAGGCACTAAAAATACTTTAGTCTGAAATAGCTTGTTTCAGCTCTTTATCAGGCACTAAGAAAAGTGTGCTGCCTAACATCTTACAGGAGAAGGATGATTTCCAGAGGACAAGCACAATACCTCTGGAATGATAGAAGGAGAAAAAAGAGAGTGTGACAAGCTAAGCACTGGATGTCCCCTTTCACAAAAGCAGAAAATCTTCACAGCACAACTTCTATATAGCTAACAGAAGCTACCCTGGAAAAGGTAGTCCCAGTTCAGGGTTCTTGTTCACAAACTTGGCCTGCACTGGCCATTCTCTTATTCTTTTCTCTAGTTCAACTTCATGTTTTCTCTTCCTCCCTCTACGCTTCATCATTTAATCTCCCTATAATTTCACAGTCATTATTTTTAATAATTTCTCACCTGTTCTCCTCTCTAACCTTCTGATTCTCTCTCTGACTTATGTGCTGATACCTCAGTGATTAATTAAGTTTCAGTCTTCAGCTTTGGTTCACTTGTCCTTCTCTCCCATCATAAGATCTTCCCTTCCCTCTGATACCTGTTTCCCTTACTTCTGCTCCTATCCTGCAGAGTGGACTATCTTCCCTCATATTTATTTCAATTGACAGGTTTTATTTTTCTATCTTCTATTTATCTCTGTTTCTCTAATTTAGCTGAAGGCTGAGTCAACGTCAACACCTCTGTGTGTTTTCACTTAGATTTACACACAAGCAGCCCTGTTGCATGAAACACAGCTGGGGTTTTCTGACCCTTCCTTGCCTGTCACAATCCAGGGAGCTCTTTCTCTCATAATATAGAATTGTTAAATGGTTTTTTGGTCTACAATTTACTAATTCTTCCTGTCTGTTTATAAGTATTGATGTGACATATAGTGTCACCATTAGAAATACATAATGCCTGTAGGCTTAGCCTTTCAGGAATTAAAATAAGTCATAATCAGCTCAAGATACAGATACAACTCCAGATCACTATTCTCAGTTTTTGAGATGAAATCCAATGTTTCTGTGAGACCCGTTTAGAGATAAAGAGTCTATATCTAAATAAAAATATTTAGAGATTTTTAAAGAGAAAAACACTTAGGACTGTCTATAATTTTCAGTTCAGATCTCAAACTTGGGTTGGAAATACAATTTAGTTGTAGTCTATCTACCTTTACTTGCAATTATTCCTTCCAGAAGTCAAGCAGTGGATATGAAATACCACCAGCCATGAAAATCAGTAATTCTGATACAGCAAGTCTTTTACCTGTCATTACATGGTGTGACATAAACCTGAGTTTTTAGCTAATCAGGAACGATTTTCCTCATTTTCCCCCACTATCTGATGTTCCTACACTTCACAGACAATGCATTATGCAGCAAACTTTACCCAAAATAATGTGGCTGGCCAGGTAAGGTAGCAGTAGCAAAAATGGTGTCTGATGCATTGACTACAATAATTATTCAGAAAGACTGAGCTTTAAACAGCCTAAATTGGTGAGTGCTGAGTGGCTGTTACTCTAGCACATGTCAGGCCTTCAAGTGAAAATAAGAGCAGGTTCTGTAACTCACACATTATTATTTATATTATTAATAATCTTAATTTGTCTGAATATTTCAGGAAAGTGTCTGGGAGATTTGAAAGCCCAAATTTTGCCTGTGTCATTGCATTTCCACAGGGCCTGGGGCCTGAGCAGCCACAGACATCCACTTACCTGCTCTAGGTGATCCTGATCTCCAGAGGTCCCTTCCCACCCCAACCATTCTGTGATTCTGCTTGCTCCTTCTCAGTTAGTCCTATGGTAGTGGGGCAGCTGTCCCAAGAGCCTATCCTAGTTCTCATCCTGAATAACACCCAGCTGCACCCTGGAACTCCTTGTTCCAGGGAAGAGTAATCCCTGAGCATCCCTGAGCATCCACCAAATTTTGCTATTAAAGATACACTCATATGCTGAAGAGAGGCATTAAGCAACTTGTCCTTTGGATAATGCTGAAGGCCCCTTTAGAGAGTGATTGACCCTAGAGGGAAATAGAGAATAATAAATATGAGATGCAGGAGTTTTTAAATGCTCCAGCAGCATGAACTGGAAGATATTAAAAACCTAGAAAGGAAATGCCAGAGCCTCACACAAGATCTACTCAAAGTTCAGACTACACAAGCTAAACATTGTGTAACACCACCAGCATGTTCAGTATATCTTTTTTCAATGAAGTATAAATAGAGTTAGTTAATTTTTTAAGTGGAGTCTTCCTTCTCTGTTGAGGTTATGTGGAAAGATTTTGTTTTCTTTTGAAATAGATAAATAAATTACAGACGAACCCCTCCCCAGTTTGCAACAATCCTTTCCTCTTCCAAGAAGCAGCCCTTGAATAAAGATACACTACATCAAGCAGCTCTATAGAAGGTGTCTTTAATACAAATACCTGTTGTATGGTATTATGGTTGCAGGCCAATAGTGGAAGCTCTGCTAACAGTAAGTTTTACATTAGCAATTAAAGAGTTGAGTAAAAAGTAGAGTCTTAGCCTCCATTGTTTCTGCTTATAGAATTACAACTCCAGAACCATTTATTTTTCATGTTGCTTCTAATTGAAGCAAGTGGAAATTCAAATCTAAGGGGTTTGGTTGAGCATCAAAACTGAGAAAATAAGCCAGAAAAGGATCTGATTAGCTCTATGCCATTGACCCATAAGCTGAAAATATTATACAGTCCTTAAAAAAAAAAATAAATCTGAAGAAGCAAAGAGAATACCTAATACTTTGTTAGGAAGTTTGATAAATATTTTATCTCCTCCTTAAATACTCTTCCTAAATTGTTAGGCTGACACCTATGAAGACAGTTACAGCAGGTTTGAAACAGAGCAGCACCCAGAGCAGCAAGAGATTTGTCACAGTCTTACTAACCCAAGTGACAATGATTATGTTATTATTTGATGTCATCATTAAATAATAGACATTGTCATCAGATCACAGTGAACCTCCTAAAAATGTCCAATTTGTCCTTAGCAATCTGCTCCCTACATCTAACATGGAAGTATATACAATGATCAATCTTAAATGTAGCAGTTCTCATTAAAAAAACATTTCTGTGAAAACCTATGTTGTGAGTGGTTTAATTTTGCCCCAGTGACACATCTCTTCCAGTACATGTACTTGCAAAGGATGCTCAAGTGACTCCTTGGACACTCAGTTGTGCTTAACACACAGTCACATTAGGGCTGCTGTCATTCTTCCCTCAGGAAATTCCTTCAATTCCTTCCTGGCTCTTCTCAATCTTTGTCCATCGATCAGACATTATTGATCTGAGTAAGGGTCCCTAAACACCACATGAATGGTAAGTGAACAGCTGTGGTACAAAAACGGGACCTCATCTGTAAAGATCAAAGACCTTGAGTGAAAGTTGCTGAACTACTGGAAATAAAAATGTAGTGCTTGATCAAAAGCTGACCAAGGTCAAATCTCAAACTATAGTGTTCAAAAGAGTTCTAGAATTCCCAAAGTCTTTATTGGGCTGGGGAAACTGGGCATACATGCTTGAGAGGCAATGGATGCCTTCTGCTTACTGAAATCTGTTTGCTTTCAGGAATACTATCAAAAAATGACCTTGTTACAACCTGCCAAGTGGTGCTAGCCATGGTCACTGCAGCAAAGCCATCCTGCAGAGATACACATCTAACTACCTGAGTCCTTTCCAGATTCTGGAACACTGAATTTGAATGTGCACCCTTTGCATTCTTCCTGAAGGAGAAATATTTGTCAAAACTCTGAGCCACACTTGCTCAAGAAACTGAAATATTGAGAAAATATTACTAGTCAGTTTAGAAAATATTACTGCTAGTTCAGGGTTTTGGCAAATCCTTCTCATCCTTTGTACAGCTCAGGAAGCTACCTTGGGAATTACAATTTACTTTGGTAAATATCTCCAGAAGCTACTGTCAAGTCTAAGCAGGCAAGTAACCTGTTCTAGATCTTTTGTTCACTGTTACACGCTATATGCATTGCTTTGTTCTTGCAAACCTTAACTGCTTGCAGTGCAGACTTCCAGTGAAAGGCTTTGGCAGGAATTGACTTCTGTTAACTGAAGAGGTCAGTGTTATTACTAGTGTCTGACCTCTTTGCAAGCCTAGCTAGCTCAAAAGACCACAAATGAATATTAATCAAGCACATGAAATCTGTTTCAGATTTCATCTGAAATTCAGTTCAGATAACCCATGAAAATGCATACTAGTCCTTGTGGAGTTTGCTGATTTTTGGTTTGTATTAAGTATATCTGGTGAAGCTCTATCTAACCAGAGATAAATGACTTCACTGAAAATGCAGAAGACATACAAGACAACAATGAGTGTTGACCTGGTATTGTTGGCAAATTCTTTGGCTACATTTCTCATACTGGTTTCATCCCACCTAAAGTAGTGATGTCTGTGAACAACAGCTGTAATCAATACCATTACAGACTACACTTTTGACAGATACACTTTCCTAAAAAAGGAAAAAAAAAATCATTGAGACCAAAACAGAAAAATGCAAGAATTTCCTGAACTCTGAGCCAGTCAAGTCTGTATCACTGACATATAGTCATGGACCAGACAATGAGATGTTCTTTTCTCTGAAGTTGTCATCTGCTGACTTAGCTATGTGTGCCATAGAAACTTTGGGTTACCACACTTTTCATCAATCACCTGAGGGGAAGATCCAAAGCACTGGGGACAGACCCAGCAATATATTGAGGCCAGCTCCTTGTTTGAGCTCTGAGGCCAGCTTTTCCTGCAGCATTTCAGTGAAAAAATGCTTGTTTTATGCTCTTCCTGTTACAAGCTGAACTAAGTGTGATCATTTGGGCGACAGAGTCTTGAAGGCTATGATTAATTACCTTCAAGTTGTAGATAATGAAAGATGTAGATCCTTGAGTATTGAGTTAGCAAACAAGGAGATATACTGTAAGGCACACTGCATCAAAGTAGTGCAAACTACCATTCTGAAGAAGGGAGAAGATGAGAAGCTGCGAAGACCTACACTGGTACTTGCCCAAGTTACCTGTACACATTCTTTCAGAAAAAAGTAATTTCAGAATACTGCAGGAACCCTGTATTAAAAATCAGGGCACTGAAAATGCAAGACTAGATTGAATAGTGTGTCAAGGAATAATTTTTGTCTTTGGTCAGCTAAAAGAGCCTGGAAAGATCACGGTCTTTGGTTAAATAAAGCAGCCTGGAAAGATCATGTTGGGCTGAAGTCTCTTCAAGGTTAATGTGCTAAAGATCTTGTGACTCCAGTAGAGAAAAGGAGAAGAAGTTTCTTTCAACTTGAGGAATGATCTTGCACCAAACCTTTGCTTTTTTCCCTGAGCTCTCAATAAAGAGGTAGAATTTCCAATTAGTAAAAATAAGATGAAAAACTTTGTCTATACTGGTTTCATCTTACTGCAGAAGTCTCACAAAGATTCCAGTACTGTACACAGGACATAGACACTATGTATTTGGCAAAACAGACATGACAATTAATCTCATAATTCCTTAAGGACAAGTTCCAAAAACGACATTTGGGCATCTAAAGCACTGCTGAAGTAGAAGACATGAAGGTTCAAGACAGTGATTCAAAAAGAAAAAAATCCTGACCCCTCCTCTGATGCCTGAAAGTCTGTCTGTACCTAAACCTTATCCAAAGAAAACTTACTGGGGTGCCAAAGTCTGTGTTTGCACAAATGGCCAGAGACATTATTTTCTTACTTGACCTGAACATATGATATAATCCCCTCTCCCACCTAAGATTCCATCTCCATCCTAAGATTCACAAAACAGGCATGCCTCTTAGGAGACCCATCTGGAGGCCTGATCTGCACATACTGCACACACTCTGAATTTCATGAAATAGCAACAGCAGCTGCTGTTAACGGCAGTGGCAGCAGTGACTGATCACTGTTTATACAGTACCTTAGCTATCAGGGCAGTTGCCAAGTAAAGAGGAGACTGAAGATACTTTTAATCACTCAAATGTTCCCAACAAGATGGAAGATAGCCCAGTTTGTCTTTTCACAGGACTGAGCCACTTGGTATGTCTGAAAAGGTGGACATCCAAAAGGACAGTCTGAGCTAAGCACAGACAGGAATCTCCTCACCCAGTGCCTGGCTACTGTGACTTTTGTTTTGAGCTGCCTGGTGGTGCCCAGGCAGCCTCTGGGGTCTCTGATCTCCCTCAGGAGCAGAGATATTCGCTTTGGGTGCTGCAGAGATGGGTGACACAGCCTTCAGCTCCAGTCTGGGAGTTGCCTCCAGGATCTCCATGTAGAGGAATTTCTCCGTTGCATCCTGCCAGTCAGTTATGGGGGAAAGGCACCCTGAGGCAGAGGTGGCTTGGGGGTAGCTTTCACCACTCCCAGGGAAATGGTGGATGCCCCAACACTGGACACTTTTAAGATTCAGCCGACACAGTTCTGGACCATCTTGTCTAGACTGTGTCTTTGACAAGAAAGGTTGGACCAGATGACTCTTGATGTCCCTTCAAACATGCTCTTCTATGATTCTATGATAATCTCTTACTTTTTCCTTCTTACAAAGTTGTCTTGTTCATATAAAAAGCTCTGGTTTTGGGCACTGTGTGCTGAGAATGACCAGGCTTGAGGTGCCTCAAAAGGCAACACTGCATTGGCAGGAGGTGTGAGACGGGCCTTGGGGCTTCCCAAGTTAGCTGAACTGTGCTGCCACAAACAAGGTGCCTGCAAAAGCCCTGGTGGAATTTGAGTGTCAGAAACCATGGCATTTTCAATATTTCTGCTTAGAAAGCATACTCTCGAAGGAAATAATATAGAAATTGAAATATTTAAGGTCAAGCCATGTTTCCATAAGAGTCAGTGGGGTATTTGACACAGACTTTTAAAAAAACAAGGATTACATTCTAAATAGTCTATTTATGAGGAACAAGTGATATTTTAGCGTACCAGTATTTTTCCAAACTGTTTCAGGAAAATTATTAATAACTGAAAAAACCCAAAATGCTGAAAAGTGCTTAATTGCCATAGCAACGCCTGTTTTACCATTGAATATCATAACTCCAGAGAGACGCAGAGCTGCCATGATCAGATGGCTTCTTTTAAAATTTCCTGATTGCTTAAATCAAAGAATTTTACTGCATAATCCTCTTTAAACACAATAACAAAAACAGCTTCCCTCAGCATTAGTCACAGTGTGCCAAATGGTTTTCCACACCTTTCCATACACAAACAGAGATCACCTTCACTTAAAGCTATTAAAGACCATTTTTGTTACAAAATGAAATACAGAATCATGCTAAATAACAAATGATACTGCAAGATCTGAAAGGAACCTTTTCTTTCATGACTCAGTCTCACTGAGAGAGGCAAACAGTCTGAGTTGTCTGTATATCCTAACACACACTCACTGTGACACTGACTTACTGCACAGTAGACAAGTTTTAGGAGCCCCCCAAAAGTATAAAAGAAAATAGATTTGTCATAGTGTTACTACCAATGAACTTGTCTTGGTTATAGATCCAGAAGTTAACGATCTGCCTCTGAAATATACTTAGCAAAATATGTGATAATTTGAAATGCACAAAAATATTACTGATGTGCTAAAAGCTGTAATTCTGCCCCTCAGAGGAAATGGACTAGCTCTGACCTCAGCAGGCTTTCAATCAGACTTTAGAATTTCTGAGCTGGAGGATTTGTGGCCAATGGGAGCCAGGTAGACTGACAGGAATAAAGATGGGCAGCACATCACTGCTCCTGAGAAAGTGTTGTGTTCCTCCACTGCTCCCTCTGGCCTGTGGTTCCTCGGAACATAGATGTAGCAGCAGGTACCTATGTGGTATTACCAACAGCTGTCATGATTCTTCTTATTCTAAGATCTGTTACAGAGGACAAGATCCACACATTCTTAGCATTGACCTCTTACAACTGATGACAGTTTTTTTAAGCCATTTGTCAACTCAGAGCAATTTTGGCACACCTGATGAAACGTTTTAGAAGATCATAGAAAAGCCTGACATGCATGTATCTGTTTGCCAGCAAGAGTTCTGACAAAGCTGAGGACATCAGTGCTGGAGGTGACAGCAGAGGGTGCAGGCGGAGGGCGGGCTCAGTGGGAGCAGTGCAGCCCTGACATGGCACGGACACGTTTGCACAGCGCAGTCTCCAAACCCAGTTCTTCCCTGTTATTTTTGACTGATGAGGAGCAGAGACCCTGTTATAACAAAGGATTCTCCTGATATGCATGAAGTACCATAGGGAAAAATAATACAACTTTGTGGAGGCAGCAAGATGTTTAATTTTATTTCTGCCTATTTATAGATCACTTGAACATTTTGACAATTGCAAACAATTCTGTAGACCAGCTATTTAGATACCCTGCTGAATGTATCCCAACGGAAACTTGAGAGGTTTAATAATTTTCTAGCCATAGAGAATTAAACTTGTGATTCATTGAAGAATGTTACAAATAAAGTCAGACGCTGAATTTTTAAACTTTCGCTTTTTGTAAATTATCTTTTAATTAGATTGTTACTCCAATTTATCTGTTCACCCTCAAATGTAAGTCAATTCTTTTATATGCAACCAAACCCCCAAGCACCTCACTTAAGATTTCAGCATAAGAAATTACACTAGTACTTCACTTAAAATCTTGAGCACTGGTTTAAAGGAAAAACTTTTTGCAAGGCTGCACCATAGCACCAGATTTACCACACTATAGGAAAACTTTCATCAGCCATTACTGTCACCAAGGAAATTGAAGTTAATTCTAGCTTCCACCTTCTCAGATACAGACTTCTGGTAAAAATGTATAGCCTATTTTTGAAACCTCTGTAAATATCTCCAATGACTTTTGTTGCTGCCTAGATCAATTTCCTGACTAGCAGACTCCAAATAGACTGAATTAAAATATGTTTGATATTATGTGTCATTAGTAAGTGAGTGCTCTTACCTTTTCAGATAGAAGGCATCTTTACAACATTTGCATTTGAAAGGGGTGAGTAATTTTCAGCTTTGAGAGAACGTAACTCACATGTTTTCTGCATAATTTTGCATTTCACTTAAAAATTCTCTCTCTCCTGCCATATCTTTCACATTCCTTTATGCTTAGGTTTCCCATGTTTCTTGCCCTGACAGTTTGTCCATATCTCTCACGAGTACTGCTTGCATACCCTCAGAGGAAAGATGAAAGCTCAGTCTTTCTCTGTTTTTCTTCAAATCATTTCACCATTGTCTGCTGGGGATTATCCATGGAAAATAATTTACAAAAAAAATTTATTTGCTACATAAAAGGCAAAATAAAAATAAGGTTTATCTTCTACCTAATTAAAATTTGTGCAAACTCAGTATTAGACGTCTTTCTTTTAATACTCATTCTCCATCTTTACAGAGTACCATACAAACCTGTTTCTACACAGAGAAAGCCAAAGAAAAAGTGTCCTGGACCTTCCCCTGCACATTTTAGCTTTTGTTAGTGGAGTCATTGCCTGATGCTGCTTTACCAATGGAAATCAACATTGAAAAAAATAGAAGTAAGCCATCTCTTCTGTTTGGGTAAACAAAAGCTGATTTTCAAGAAGGATCACAGATCATCTTATGAACCTTTTAATAGTGTTGCCAATGAAAGGATGTTCTCTGTAGTATCTACAGGATCTAAAGGATACATTTTGCTACTGCAAATTCTGCCCCATCTCCTTTTATTCTGTATGTAATGACCTATGGCAAAACAAGGCAACGCCCATGATGTGATGGTGAGCACCACATCCCTTTGTCACGTTTCACAGACTAATCATTATAATTATTTGTAAGAGTGACTTTTTGTTATTTGTGTAAATGATGTATTTATCCTTTCCCCCGCCCCCCAAAATTTTCCAGTTGCCAATTCTGACTTTTTGATTTCTTAAACCTTCATCTTAATAGAAAAAAAGATCAAGCTTTGAGTAGAAATTCTCAGAAAATGGTTGTAGTGTACTACATACTGTCTGTGTTTTAGTCAGACTATAATAACACTAAGTACTGCATGTCTGATGTTTGCTATTGTTTTACTGTTATAGGTTTAACTATATTTCTTGTTTTATTTGTCTGAGATGAGTTGAATCAGGTATGAAGAACAAACTCCCACTCCTAAAGAGATTTGACCCCTATTCTTGTGGGCCCCACTGGTAGCTCATATTGCTGCAGCAGAAGTGTAGCCTTCCTTTAATAAGGTCATACCGTGGAAGGCATCAGCTACACAGCCCTGTTCAGCTATATGGCAAGAGAAGCGACAGAAGTTATTTATAGAAGCTATACAAACATTCACAAAAAATTACTACACATTTTTTGTGGGCCACAAATTAAAGGAAACACTATTCCTAAACACTAGACTGGGTAGCTCAGAGCCCCATCCAACCTGGTCTTGACTTTTCATGATTTCTCTCTGCATAATCTAACGTAGTCATCAGAAGTCATTACTTTTGGAACAATATTTGTGCATTTCCATTTAGCTGCTGTACCAGCAGCACCTTCTTACTCTGCATTGCTGGGTTAGTTGCACTAGAAAAAAGGACAAGAGGCTTAGCTGCACTTCAGTTTGTGTTGTAGGAATCACTACTTTCAAGGAATGACATTGAAGTAGAACCAGCAGAACCAAGTCTCTAAAGTTGTTTTCAGCACCTCTACTGAAACTATTTTCTGCTACTTCTATTTTGGTAGGCTCAGGACCAGCCTGTGATATATAAAATCACCACATGATTCCCCTATTTATTGAGTAGTATCTGTAAAGATAGGTTTTTTCTCAACATTAATTTTCCTTGGTCAAGGTTTGATTTAGTCAAGTTGCCAGTGAAACCACACTGACTCACAAAGATCTAAAATTAGCTTTTATTAAGTCTAGGCATATCTAATAATCTCAACAGGTCTAATAAAATTATTGTCTTCTAAATCTTCTAGAAACTATGCTACTTAATTTAAATTTACATACTTTACACTAGACTGGATAGTTTCTTAAAAGTCATGACGTTGAAGTAGTATGTAAATTCAAACCAAATTTCATTATTTTAATAATAAATTTACATGAATATTGCTGAGCAATTCCTAAAAGAAGAGAGGGGGAAAAGGCATAAATAGAAACAAAAATGACAAAAATGAAATAATCAGAATCACAGGAAAAAAATATGACTTGAATTCAGAGGTTTATCTGTTGAGATCTCTACTTCCCCTGCTGCTTTCAGGGGATATCTTTCCAAGGCATTTGCAAGACTGTTTCAGGCCTGAAGTCTGTTTTACTATTGCTATTTCTTTGGTAAAATAATTATGAAGCATTCAAATAAAAGTCAATCTTACTTAATAAAAGAGGAGGGACAGGGGGAAGAAGGAGAAAAAAGGTACATTTGCTTTGAAATATTATTTAACAAAATAAAAAGAGGAGGAATAAACCCAACATAATTGCCAGACAGAATAAACAAGTGTAGAAGTTTTCCTGCCTCAGTGCCTTAGAAGGTTTCAGGCCTTGCTTCTCTGGGTGATATTCATAGGTACTTTCCTGACGTTGCCTTCAACTCAATGTGCATACAGATGCTGTGTATGCACACAGAGGCTCCTCTGGAAAAGCCATCCTCGCTCCATTAAGTTTACCATCAAGTTTAACCCCAGGTTACCATGAGACCACTACTGCAGGTAGTAGCAGTCACAGTTCTTATCCATCCCCACTTTCTAGGAGCATCTACTTGCTCTTCTCATTGAGCCTAAAGTAAGCTTTCCAGTGAGTCTTGGTATTATTTTTCTATTAAAATCTCCTGTAAGTTAAACTCTCGCACCTCCAGGAAAGAAAAAAACCCTTCAAATTAATTCATTTTATAATTGCTTCACTTCCTAAGGTTTAGGCTACATAAACTAATCTGTGGTCATACTCATGTCTCAGTTGCCCTAAATCTTTATAAACCAAACTACATTACCAGATCAGTTGATAAGCCAACATTTGGTTCTGTAGACACAGCTCCTTTTGCCCATACTAACTGGAAATGCCAGCACTCAGAAGGAACAAGATGGGCTGTTCCTGGACTACTACTGCTTTTAAAGAGTATTTTGATTTTATAAAAAAATTTACAATGAAGTATTTATTTCTATGATCATGTACTATTTATTTTCACAGGTATTCTGACACATTCAGAGCATGCAGCCCATGTTGTCCTATGTCAAATGAAGGGTCTGAACCAGAGGAAAATATTGCCCCCTTGCAACACCTGCCTCTTTCATTTCAAAGCTGAGTATTAGCATCCAGAGCTGGGATTGTGTCTCTGCATCTCTCCTCAAGCTCTGTGCGGTGCTGAGAAGGTCATCCAAACCACAGGTTTCAAAAAGTGGCCACAAGTTATGCTTTCTTCATTTTCTGGGTATCTAATATGAAACAGCTGTGGATGAATTTGCAGGCATAGTGAATACTCACAGCTCCAGGTGGGGGTGGTTCCCACTGCATAAAACTTCATGAAAAGGTTTCTTCACTAAAAAGTGCTCTGAAACATGATTTTCTAGGTGGCTTTCTAAAAGCAGCAGACATCTCTGACAATGGGATTTTAGCACAAACCATTTCTACAGGAATGCAGTGAAGAGAAGCTCACTAGCAGTTGTGAATCACTGCAAGTTTGCAGAGATTCTGGCAGTGGAACAGATAGCCATGATAGTGCATAAAGGATCCACAATTCTGAGTTAGTAGTCTGCAAGAAATCAGAAGATTTTGCATAAAACCAGTGCCAAAACTGAACCACATCTTCCCTTACATGTATATATAGTGTTACATGCACAAGCACACAAGCAAGGAGAGTTGAAGAAAGCAAGAGCAATAAACAAACATTCCAGGATAAACTATCTGTAGGTATTTTTAAATTAAAACAGTTGTGGCAACACTGCGAGACAGACCTCTTTCCAAAGGCTTAGCTGTTTGTCTAGTTTAAAAAGCTTGTGAAGCTCTGCCTGCCTTCCATACAGCATGAGAAAAGACAGGCATGTCCCAGAGACTCCAGTATGCCAGGTTATTTAATGACAGCATCCAGACCATGTAAAGAGTGACCACTTTCACATTTTTCAGCCTGAGTACATATCTGTCTGCTCAGGTAGTGCTGGGGTCTCAGCTCTGTGCACACCGTTTCCACAGAGAGGGAGCCCAGCCATGCATCACAGAAACCATCTTATTTATTTCACAAATGACCAGTATTATTTAAGGGATTAAGAGTTACATGTAGACAGAAGCCAAGCCAAGATAACCAGAAAGATACAGCAAAGAAAAGCTTGGATCAAAATACCCACCTGTGCTAGCAAGGCTTTGGGAGGCTTGGGTTAAATTTATTTTGCTGCCAGAGGGAATCTGACCTGGTATCTCCCACTTGGAGGTGAATATGCTGATCACAAAAGGTCGGCTATTTTAAGGCACAAGGGTGAGGCATCCCATTATTTCTGTTCAAACTGTTCCACTTTGCATGGAATGAATATTCATTGGGTTCCTGAGAGAATGGAAGTGAAGAAATGTGTCTATAACTGGGCTGTTAGGCAGCCTAGCGGGGAAGGTGGGTGAGAGGAACACAACTTTTTGAAACATGTGAGCATTTCTGGTTAAACAGTAGCATGGACATGGTGTTAATGATCTGTGTTTGGGACTGAAATGTTGATACTGGAGATAAAATGGAATTTGAATGTTCAAATCTGATTGTGGCAGCAGCCCTCAGACACCCTACTGAAAAGGCTACCTGGAAATTAATAGTTGTCTATTTAGTGCTGGATAATGTGAGGAAAATATAGAGTGAAACTACTCACAGAATTATGAAAAGGCCTCTCCTAGAGCTGCAGGAATAAAATTTCTCCCTCTAAATTAGCCTTATATAGAGATCTAGGAGTACAAATGATGCTGGGAGAGAAGTAATTAAGTAGAATGACTGCAAAGACCTGATAATAGAATGTCCTATATTAGGCAAAAAGTCATTCATCTAGATAGTCTAAAAAGCAGATTAAATAACTGTTCATATGAACTCTTCTATGAAGGTATTTTTCCCTTTAGACTGTAACTTAAATGACTGTGTAATTATTAGAATTAATTGGGTTTGAAGGAACACTAGTATTTTTAACATAGGTTTTATCAGGTAGCGACAGTATTTTTATCTTATTATATGTTTAAGTTTTCATTCTCAGATGCCTTACTATTGGATCAAACTTTTCAACTGCAGAGTTGGTGATAAATTCATCTGTGGTAAAAAAGGCACTCACATAAGTCTGTTTATACTGACTTCTGCTGTCTTTCCTCAGGAATGAATCTGTCCCACAAAGCTTATTATTAAATTATTTAGAGAGATGTTGATGAAGTTCCTCTGTATGGGTAAAGAAATTTCTGCATATTGCCCTGAAATGACTTTGCTATAGAGAAAGGCACTTAGGGATGGCCTCTTTTAGGGACAAAAATCTATGGAATTTAACAAAAGGGAGCAACACTGTTTTAAGATTCAGCAACAAAAATGCTTTATGGGATTGGTATGCACTATATATTAGGCCATTTGGAATTACACTTTAAAAAAAATCAAGAAAGCATTCTATTCCTAGATTGTTTTAGTTCTAGTAAGGAACGACACAGCATCCACAAGAACGAGTGCCAGTTCACACTGACTGAGATCAGTGACTGCTCCACTAAGGAGAAGGCTCTTCCTGCTCTGAGTGCAGCCCATCCAACTGGACAGAGAGCAAGGTTTAAGCTAAGGAACACCCAGGGGTGCCTGACCCTTTTCAGTTCTGTCAAAGTTCATTTCAGATCTTCTGGCTGACAAAAAACAGCAGGTTTGCTTCTGTTTGCATGTATGCAGCTGGTTTGGCACTGCAACTGCATTTTCTGGGGGAGAGCAGTAGCAGCCATTGCCTTCACAAGAGCTTTGCTGTGTAATTAAGTTTTTCTAATAAAGACTGTATGTACCAGATTAATAACCTTGGCTTTACACTGCAGACTGGTAAATTAGAGTTGGATTTCTGTCTCTCTAAGAATTGTTGCCAGATTCAGGACATGGCTTTGATACCTTTAATTTAATTACCTACAAAAATTTGATGCCATTAATCTTCCAAAAAGTGCACATTCTAGCCAATGGAGACACACTGATTTACACCAGGTCTGGGGTCTGTGTAGGAAAAATTTCAGTTATATTTTTTCAGGATACTTGAGAAAAAAAATATTTGGGGCTTTTGTTCCTGCTTATCCTTATCCTATCTATAGACTGTGGTAAATGTGAACCTTTGCCCTCCAAGGTACGTTCTTTGTTGGAACCAGAATTTATATTTGCCTGTTAACTCACTTTGAGACTCATTGTCCTAAAACCACAGAGATGCAGATCTGGGAAGGACAACAGGATGCCGTCCTGTCTGTCCTGTGCACTGTCCCCAACAGGTGCTGGTATGAACTGTCATTAAACACATCTAATAAAACACATTCATGCATATTCTTAAATACTTCAGTATTAAATACCTCAACAGTCAAAATATTCCTTCTTAAAGGACTGCACTAATAATATAATCTAAAAATTACAATATTTGGTTGAAATAGTTTTTTTTTTGTTGTTGTTGTCCTTCCTTTCTGGTCTTAAGTAACAAGTGACCATTATTCTATTTATAATTATCTTTTTCAGATACTAGAAGATTTAAACATCTCCTTTTAATGTTCCCTTTTGTAGCCTAAAGGGATAGGATTACCTTTCTTTATGGATTATATTTGCTAAATCCTTTAGCATTCCTTGCACCTTAGTGTGGATTTTTTCCAAGTCATCTTTTTAAAAATGTGTCTAAAAGTGGACACCGGGTCTGAGATCCAGTTGGCTCCCAAGCAGAGCAAAACAGTTACTTTGCAAGGGTTGAATACAATATTCCTAGGAATGTATTTTTGACCAAGACTTTTTCTTGGAAAAAAATACTGTGTTGTTACTCATAGTCAATTTGTGATTCACCACAATTCTCTGTGTAAAGTCACTTCTGTTACATGTCTATTTTCATGTCTTTCTTGAAGTTCATCTGCTTTAATTTCAGAGGATGTCTGATTTTTTAGACTGATTATTTTCCAGTTTTGATGCTGTCAAAGTCAGAGCAACTTCTCCATTCATATTGACTGTAGATTTTCTAAACATATTACTTCAACTTCATTAGTCAATCATTAATAAAGCTATTTAGAAGAAAAAGTGTTGCAACATAGGCTGCAGCACATGCCACAACTGAGATGGGCCACAATACGCAGAGTACCACCATACAATTCCAGAAAGCTTCAACCCACACAGAGTAACACCAAACCACAGCAGAAGGCTTCAGGTGCCTGCCCATACAGAGTAACATCACACCACTTCAGAAGGCTGCAGGTGTCTGCCCTGCTTGTTCTTTAGCCCAGCCCTTTATACCCTCATGTCCATGCATTGCCCCTGTGTGCCCTCTGCTCCTTTGGTGGTTGCTCAGTGCCCTGGGCACTCCATGGCTCATTGCTGTCAGTGCTGCTCACCTGCTTCTCACAGCTGCACCCACTGGGGCTGAGGCTCCCACAGCCCCACTCCCAGGTACCACAAACTGTGCCTATAATATGGGACTCCACATGAAGGTTCACATTCTTAATGTGAATCACTGAAAATTATTTTTGGCAGTCACTCCATAACCACAAAGAAGGGGTTCAGCACTCACTTTACCTGAATATGGGTAAACTACAACCATGGCTGTGGAAGTGACTAGCATTATAGTCTGTAATGACACCTTTTGCCAACATCCACCTTTCCAGAAAAAAAAAAAGAAAAGTTATGCACTGGGAGGAAGTAACCAAGATGGACCTAGACCCTTCTCAGTCATCTCCTGACAGGCTAAGGCAATGACAACAAGCTGAAATGTAGGAAATTATACTCAAACACACAAGAATTTTACTCTTTTTTTTTCCCGTGAGTGTGGCTGGACACTTTAACAAGTTTCCCAGAAAGTTTGTGGAGTTTTAAGCTTGATGACACTCAAAACCTGAATGGACATAGACCAAAGCAATTTGCTGTAGCTGACTCTGCTTGAGCTGGGACATGGATTACAGACCTCCTGAGGTCTTTTCTAGCCTCAAACATTCTGAAATTCTATGAATTTATAAGACAGTACTATTTGTTTTACATGTTTTTCCTTTAATTCAGAGAGTGTTTTGCAAGCAGTTTTAACTTTTCATAACAGTAATGTTAAATAACCTGAAGTCATGGTCTGATCTGCAGCTGAAGGTCAGTCTGGAAATTAGGTTAGACATTTTTCTAGTCTCTGCAATATGACATGAATGACATGTAACATTTCAAACAGTATTTGAAATTCCATAGTTGACTCCTCTGGATGCTGAGAGCACATCTTTTTAACCCTAGATCAAAGTCTTCCCAGCTTGAGCACTGGTATTAAACAGTTTCCCTGTCATAGTATCCCTCTTCCACCATTCCACCTTTAAAATGCAGCATGTTATTTTTAAGGAAGTTGAAGCCCAGCCCTGACATTATTAGTAAAGATCTGCATCCAAATTCATGACTCATATGACCCAGAGCAGGCCTCTGCAGTCGAATGGGAGTATTGGCAAGCATCACTTGTGACCTGGACTCCATCCCCTGTGTTCCCAGAACCTCACAGTCACTTCATTAGTGCCCACATGGATGAGTAACATGAATAGCATGAGTCACAGTCAGGGACTGGATATGCCTCAACAGTCTTTCCACTGTGCCTAAGGGTTTTGAATTAGTCAAGAAGCCCATGTCCCAGCAGGATGGTCAGACGGGCAGATGGATGTCTCTGGCCCCAAGACAGAGAGTCTCTAATCACAGCCATCCACTGAGAAGTTTGTCACTGGAGCAGCACAGCAAGTAATAGGATTGTACCTTACTGAAAAGCTGAGCCAAAATGTATTTGTCTTGAAGCAGGAAATTTTCAACACTTATCCCTCCTAAAAGTATCTACCTTTCTTTTCTGCTGCAATGGGGAATCTCTGGCATCTGAATTCACTAGGCATGGGACCTGACTCTTTAAAGAACCTACAGCTTTTACAAATTACTGACTTGGAAACTGATGGGGTGGACAAAATACTCTCAGCTAGTCTTGTAACCTGATTTTGATACTTGGCAGGGAATTTTAAAAGTATTCATGCTCCTTTTTGTTCTCTTATTTAACAGATTGTTTTTCAGCACTTTTCTACTTTCATAATAGTTTCTGGTTGTGAAATAATGTAAAATACACTTCAATATAATGGAGGGTTTTAAACTATCTGTTCAGACAGGGTACCAAAACACAGTACAAGCCCGTGTCCTGAACAAGAGAGCAACAGCAACAGTGTGAGAAAACCCCAAGACATTTAACACACCTGTTTCTATGCATATTTCTTAGTTATATAGTTGAAATCCACACTATTTCAGGAATTATATAATTCTATAATAGTGACTCTTTTTTTTTCTTTAATGTTATGAACACCAGTGTTTTTTTCAATTACTGGTAAACCTGCTGATAATTTCTTTAAAAGGCTGAAGGGGACTATTCTGTTATATTTTCCCTTGGAATTTAGGTGTCCATAAAGTTGTCTCTTCTACTGAAAGACCTTCACATTTCCTTGCTTCAAATGGATGATTCTCCACAGAAAATAATTATATATAAAGACATAAGCACTTTTCTCTATAGGTGAGATACAGACAGGAAAGGCCTCATTTGCCAGTCTTGCCAGAGCAGGAGGTATGAGGTGGACACTGGGTAGTTGGGTATTCATTGTTTCTGCAGAAATGTGAGAACTTGGGGCAACTTACCACTAGAAACTGAGGTGCCAAGGAGTTGTAGATACAAAGTAGCTCAAGAGGGGTTTGTGAAACTCTTAATAATATGTGATTTAGGCACTCTGAAAGGCAGTTAGGTAACAAGCCTCCAGCAAATCTGGCCTGGGTATTTTATTGTCTTAGCCTGTCTTGAGCTAGATGGGGAAATGGTAAAGCATTACAGCCTGACTGCTGAGGGGAAGTAGTAACCTCACAGGATTCAAACCTGCCACTGTTTGTGCCTTCTACGAATTAATTTTGATCCTATGATCTCACACTTCTAAAACTGCTGTGTTTCCTACCAAAGGTTATTGAAATGTCAGTTTTTAAAAAACTGGCTGCCTAGAGCTTGTTTTACGAGCAGCATGACCCTCTAGTGAAGCTAGTATCACACGATTTTTGTCTGACATATATTGAGGACATATAGATTTACATTATTAATTAATACCATCCACATAGCTAGTTTAGGAGCTTGAAAATTCAAACCCACAAGAGCAACTCAAAAGCATGCATATTTTTCCCCCTTTACCTGACAAAGCTCTCAGTAACTGTGAAGATAGAAGGGTGTGTGTGGACTAGCAAAAAAAATTAAATAAAACTCTAAGAGTAATTCCTACAAATATTTTTTTGTTAAGATGCTTCTGTCTTACTGCAATAAACTCTACAGCTAACTCCTTCCCAGTTCCAAAAAAAGCAAGCAATCTTGAACATTTCTAACTGCAAGTCAAGATTTCCATGAGACATGTCTTTAAGAGCTCATACACCATTGGTTTCTTACAAGTTATATTGGGCCAAAGCAATTGCACATTTCTAAGATTAAATAAATCTTAGAAATAAATCTACTCTTATAGCATTGAAGGCAGAGCCCCACTATCACACAGACTTCACTTATTTCAGGAATCAAGAGCTTTGAAGAGCTCCCCAAGGTTAAATACAGCTTCCCGTGTGCAAGCCAAGTTGCTATGGTGACATTGCTTCATACTTGCATTACTTACTTGTTAATATAGGCCTTTGGCCTTCTATTTTCTAATTGCTGATGGATGAACTATCAAACTGTCTTACATTAACGGTACAATCATATTTCAAAAATGAATGAATCATATTTTTAATTTTTTTACATATTTCAAAACACCAAACAAAACATGGTGCAATTAAACCTGAGAAAAATGCATAATCTCAAACACAACTCTGTTAAGAGAGATTTTTGATTAAAGCATCACCTTTTAATTTGAAGCAATAGTATTTCAATCTACTAGACTCAAAATATGTTCCAGGAGGTAAAGATGGAAGAAGGAGTTACAGTCAGAAAAGCAAGACATCAAATGTCAGGAAAATATACTGTTGTCATCCAAAAACAACAGCAGGAGAAACTAAATATTTCTAAGGTTCTGGTCTTAGTCCTGTGTGTTGTCTTGGTCTCCACCCACTGGGAGCTGAACCTCATTGCATACTACTTGTAGGCATAAATAAAAATAGTATGTTCCACCAGATCCATTAAATAGTAATATTTTTATTTTGCATATTGTTTATGTCTTTATTTACAATTTAAACGGTATGATGCTCTTGCAGAAAGCTTTTCAAGAAAGCAATATATTCCTTGTCTATGGCTCTAATAATGATGTTGTGAGAGACAGCAATCTTCTATAGGCATTAAATAAGTATAAAACTTCTGGATAGGGATCTTAACAGAGATCACAGCTCTTTTCACAGAGGTGGTTTGGGGGTTTTTTCATCTCTACTAGAAACAATCAAAGATATGTGAAAAGTTAATATATTCAAAAACCATTAGGCCTTTTGTTTTAGAATTTGTATATAGGCAGATGGAGCAACTAAGTAGTCCTAGTGCATTGTTAAGAAGCAAAATATAATCAGAGTAGAGATGCTTCTCAAACATCCTTTTATCCACAGTGAAGGAAGGCTCTGATTGCATTTTTACAAGCTTCAGAACATGCTGCAAGTGAAGGTTTCTCTTCTGCCTCTTTTCAGCATTTGGGCTTTTCCCTTAAGATTCTGTGTCACTCAGCATCTTTTGCTACCCAATGACTTCTGACTAAATGCACACCAAAAGAGAAAATCGAGATACATATTTAATTCCCTATCATTTGACAAAAATTATCCTGAGGCAACACTTTCTTTTTCCTTATTTTTTCTGACACTCAGCATGTTGCAGTGTCACCATTTTGCACGCAAAACCATTTTGTGTACAGCTACGTTTCACCTGATTAGATGTATCCAGGCATATTTTTCATTTGTAACAACAAGTATAATGTTCTAAATGTTTTTCAAAAACTTTATAATTACCTTTCTTCTGACAAAGCCAGAACTTAGGTCCAGAACGGTAAGTGCGAATCCTTGGAAGAGGAACAAAATGAGATAATTTATACAAAAACCCCTTGACTATTCTGCCAAGCTCATTGAGGTGACAAGTTGCCTTAAATGCTGATGAGGTCAATATATTCTTATACTCAGAATGCTGTTCATTACTCTTGCTGGGAATAGTAAGTAGAAGGTAAGATTTTTCTTACTTTCAAAGTTTCTGTAGTTAATGGTTGTAAGAGAATAACTTAATACTGTCCACTCTGTTGTGTTGTTGAAGAAGTCTCTAATACATTTCAAATATTTTGGGGATTTTTATTCATGCATTAAGTAGGGAGTGGATAGGCTGAGATAGCTGATTCACAATAGATCAAGAGGCATATTTTTAGGAACTAAATCTTTCAAATACTGCAGATTTCAGCTTTCACAAGAACAACTAGTTTCATCTTTTAATGTACGTTCCTATGGAGACCTGAGGAATTTGCAGTTCAAAGACCAGCAAAACATTTTCTGTGAAAACGTGAGTACATAGACCCTAAACAGGAATAAACAGTTCTTACTTGAAAAACGAAAAGTAATTATGATAGTTACAACTTTCAGCTGCTGTCTTGAGTATCTGATGCTTGTATCATGTGCTTCAATCTAACACTCAGACTTCTGAGTTTCATAACCTTGGTTGCATGTACCTTGTAGTAGCAAATTAAAAGGGATGCTTAAAAAACTTGAGGCTAGTTAAGTAAGAAAAATGTCAGGCAGTGAATGGGCTATTTGCTGGGCAGGGAATGAGCATGTGTATGCAGATGTAGTAGTATCACTGTACCAATTAAGGACAAGGTTTGGAAATTAGCCATCCCAAACTGATCATCGAACTCTCTAGTCTCTAGAGTCATAGTAATGAGATGCCACTCAAATCCCATGTTGATACATTTCCACAGTAAATTTAAGGTGCCCTGTACAGAATGGTGTCAGGACAAATTCTACAGAATGCCAGGGTAGGAAGAGCATTTTACCTCTCACTACAGGAAAGATCTGCTAGCAGATTAAACATGCCATGATAAACAAGCCATGTTTACCATAGGAGAGGAGATGACTGTAAATGGGACATTAACATTCAAACAAGGAAAAGCAGTCTATGAGGATCAACCTCCATCTTGAAAAAGTTTAGGATCAGTAGTCACAAAGGAGGTAGAAATCTCAGTGGAAACCCAGTCCTAGTATCTTGCTGCTCCCTTGTAGGCATCATCAAAAAGATTAAAAAGAAATGCACTCACTCTTCTACAGTCCATCATTAATATATCATCTCCCAGGAATGCAATATTTGCAGACACTGTGGGCAAATTCTACTTCATATGGATCATATGGACTGGGCAACACATATTAGTGTTTACGGCTTGTGAGCTAGATGACTTCCAGATACAAGCTCAGGATCAATTGATGGTTTTCTTTAACATTTGTAGCTAGGCTGTTATTAAATATTTACAATAGTAAATAGTATTTATTTGGGCATTTTTAAATTGAGTACTTCTGTTTGTTTGAAATTTTATCCCTCTTGTATTACAAACTCAGAATATCTAGGTAAAATTAAAATATATTAATCCTATAAGAATATGTGACTCATTAGTATCAGTGTCCTGGGCAATACTCAGAAATACAAATACATTGCTCCAGAATATTAAAAAAGTACCAAGGCATTCCTCTGTTGAAGTATTTTGGGAACTGGATATGAAAAGGTGCATTCTCAAGACCATATATTATCCACATAACTTTTATCTTGTACAGGGTTTCCAGGGGAGAGAACTGGAACCTTGTGGGTTAGAATTCTAGATTCATTGAATCACTTGGAAAAGACCTTTAAGAGCTTTAAGAATCCAACCATTACTGTAATACTTCCAAGTCCCACTAAACCATGTTCCTAATTACCACATCTATTTGACAGGAAGGACACAGATCTGTTGGGGTGAGTCCTGAGAAAGGCCACCAAGTTGTTAGAGGGATAGAGCAGCCCTCTTATGAGGGGAGGCTGAGAAACTTGGGATGGTTCAGCCTGGAGAAGAGAAGGCTCTGGGGAGACCTAATTGCAGCCTTCCAGTGCTTGAAGTGGGCCTACAACAAAGATGGGAACAAACTTTTTAGGTTTTCAACTAAAAGAAAGCTAATTTCAATTTGATATAAGGAAGACTTTTTCACAATGAGGTGGTAAATCACTGGTTGCCCAGTGAGGGTAGATGCCCCACCCCTGGAAGCATTCAAAGTCAAATTGGATGGGGGTCTGGGAAACCTGATCGTGTTGAAGATGTCCTGCTTGCCAGGGGGGTTGGACTAGATGATCTTTAAACATTACTTCCAAATCAATCTATTACATGGTTTGAAATACCCTCTGGAATGGTGACTCAACCACTTCCCTGGGCAGCCTGTTCCAGTGCTGGCTGTGAAATCTTTTCACTGCTTCAAGTGAAAATTTTTTCCCAATATCTAATCTAAACCTCCTCTAGTTTGAGGCCATTTCCTCTTATTCTATCAATTGTTTCTTGGGAAAAGAGAGTAACTCCCATCTTGGTACAACCTCCTTTCAGGTAGTTTAGGAGAACGCCTAAAGGTAATCACTTTCAGAGCTTGTAGGGAGACTGGTGGGTTGAGCTCTATGTCTGTTGTAGGGATACTCTACCTTTTTCAATTTGATGGGGAGTATGGATTGACATTAGAGGTTTGCTATTCCCAAATTTAGGCTCTGAATTTTACTTTGGCAGAATTCACCTCTGTACTGATTATACAAAAATTAGGGAGAAAATATCTTATTTCAATAGACTTAATTATCTTCAACTCATATCAGTCAAGACAGATGTAAATAAATATGGTGGTGTGAGTGTCATTCCAACAGAAGATTATAGTACTTAGAAGCCCTGCAGAACTGTTACTGTTTTTCAATATGAAGTCATGAAGGCTGTCTCTCTACTTTTTATGGGTGGGCCTTCTACCTCTGCCTGGAGTAGATGGCAATAGAACAATGCAGGACAGCTTGAGCAGTCACTGCCAGCGTTGTACCCATCCAACAGATAAAAACAGGATGCCAGTCTTCAGAGGTGTCAGCTTGGTGACTTTCAAAGGCATTTCAACTCCAGGCAAAAATAAAACAGCCTTTCTCAGATTAATGCCAGAAATCTTGCACTGTGGTGAATAGGTAGTACTAAAATAAGACTCCCTGCTGCCTTCCAATGTAAAAATAACTCAGTATGTCTGAGTATGCTACAGAAGACAAAGCACCCTAACAGTTTTTTGCATTAACTAGGCAATTACTAGAGTTAGATAAAGATGTGTTTTTAACAGTGTACTCAGAGGAAATGTCATGGGATGGATGTGTACCTGTTCTACATTTTATCTCCCAAAACAACTATTTCTAAAAATTTAATGGACTTAACTGATATTCATGTAAGTTCCTTCTCAGTCTCACTAACTAGACAGATGCATCTTAAAACAAATGAAAATGCCATTTAAAAGCTACAATTAAATAATCACAATTATACTGCATTAGAATTTCATAGTGGAGACCTTATTACCATGGACTTTGAAAGATTTTTCCATGCTTTCTACTTTCTTACTAGCAAGACCTTAAGTAACAGAGGACCCTTCTAACCTGGTTAGGAAAAGCTCCCGAGACCCATTACTGACTCAAAGGCAACATGACACATATTTGAAGAATACTATCAGGACAGCAGCACTTTGAAGTCATTCTCATGTACAGAGATAGTCCTTGATCAAAATATTTCTTCTCTAGATAAAACAGACACAGGAAAAGAAAATAAGAGTACTTACACAGATTTTCTAAGGTCACCAAGGAAGACTGGTAAAGACCTTGGAAAAAGACTTCATTAGTCATTACCCCATCCTTCCTCTCTGATTATGACTATCTGCTGATAAAGTCCTGCTCTAAATTGAATTATGAGTTAATTAGTTTTCAGAAGGCTGACTGAAAAGACTCACAAGCTGCAGCCTACAAATTTGAAATAGAGCTCTTAAACATAGCATATTAATGATAATACAGAAAGAAAGAAAGAAAGATTGAAAAAAAAAAAAACCAGCCAAGATTCTTTGACATTTCTTTTTTTTTTTTTAAAAAAAGACTAGCAATTTACAAATGAAGACATGTAACTAGCTTCCAAAGCAACAGGAAATAAGAGAGACCACTTATATTTTTTGTTTGCTGTTTGACAACAGGGCTAATAAAGAGAAGCATAAACAACAGGGCTAATAAAGAGAAACACTTTATCCAAATCCATAGCAGGACTGTCATTCATAATTAACTATTTTATACTATGAAAGGAATTGCAAGGATATCATTAACATAAAAAAATGTTTGATGCAAACCACTGCTCAATTCAAGTGTTATAAAAAGACAATGTACACCTTACTTTGTTGCTGATATAAATGGTGAAGTTGAGGATCAATTATAGTTTAATATTGACAGGAGCATCTCGGTCACAAAGTGCAAATAGCTTCTTATTAACTCTGAGAGAGATCAGGCAAAAGGAGTTAAGAGCTGGAAGCAGATCTCCCAGGTATTGCCTGGGAGTAAAAGCTTTCAGAGGAGTCCAAGGGACTGACATCTTGCATGAAAACAAACTTCTGCTGGAACCTGACTTGTGTCTTTAGGATGTATGCAAATGTCTAAGAATCCATACTCATTTTTCCAATTCAGAGAAGAGCACTATAGACAGCAGGGGGACTCATGCTTTTAACAGCTTGATGAAAATATCTCTACTGAAGCAGCCTTTTTTAAGAAAAATATGACTTTTTCTTAATTTTCCAAGGTCTGTTTTTCATGCTCCATTGTTTTTCCTATGAAATATGAAAACATGAAAGACAAAACATTTTATCCGAACCTCAAAATTTTATGTTTGGAAATAAAATCAGGTGTCTTGTGAGTTTCATTATCCCTTGTCTTTTCTTGGAAAGCTGTCCTGAGAACACTTCCACTGGTGCATTGTTGTCAGGAACTCCAGTGATCAGCATTATCTAGCAGTAGGTAGATCACCAGATACAGGATAAATGGAGAAACTGGACAAAAAAGAAAACTAATTATTACCTGCAAAATTAAATAATAAGCCATGAAAAACTCTCACAGGTTATTTGTGTGCATGTGTCTGTGTATGCTTCTTTTGAAAACGTGACTAGCTGTACTTATACCCAATTAACTATAAAGATCATCATTAGATAACACTATCCTATGTAGCCACCCAGTGTACTGGGCACACAGCTATTCAAATATGCACGATTAACAGTGGTGATGCAAAATTTTGTAGGGAATACTTCAAATCACTAAAACTAAAGTGATTTGAACTAAGCTAAAGAAACACTCTTCCCCAAATAACTTGGGAAATTCCATCCACTGCAGAGTCAAGCCAGATAATGGTGCCATACCCTGCCTAATACAGATCTAGCTCCTTGGAAAAATATTAGCTGTGCATCTATCCATCAAATAAATTACTCAGTTCTACAGAAGCCTTCCAAGACCAATGGGCTCCTCTGGGGTTTGTGCTAGCTTCTAAGAGTTGCCTGGTCCCCAGTGCCACTAATACCCAATGGGGCACTGCTATTACTACTTGCTGGATTCCATCAGAAAATGAGGATCTCTCAGGATTTCATAATGAAGAGTCCCTTTAATGGGATCCCATTTCCCCTCTTGGATCATAAGGATGATGCTTCTGCTTGCATCCCTTGCCTGTGCCTCTGATGGCTCCACTGTTACCAACAGTGAGATTAGCTGAGGGATCAACAGCAAAAGAAAAGACAACACAACAAATAACATCTGCACAGCCCACTTTGTCCTGAAAGGAAATGTCTGACTTTTCACCCCCACTTCAACAGTCCATCATTTTGTTTTCCCAAGCCCCAGGGATGTCACCTCCATAGGAAAGGGGCCTCATGCAACCTTCCTAGAAGGTGTAGTTGCTATGCCTATGCTGTGCAGGAACTGGCTGGCCCTCAAGGCTCAGCTCTGGAGCTCCTCTGAGACCTGAGCTGTGCAGAAGAAAGGGCAGCTTTCTCAGCTGGATTTGTGGCCGACAGGATCTGCCCATGAGGACCTATCAGACACAAAAGCCTACTTCTTTTGAAACTGACACACCAGGTTTGGGATTTAAAGGGTGTTGATATAGGGACAGGCAGGAGTTACAGGCTCGCTCTGTCATGCAAGAAGAGCTCAAAGTTTTAGGGTGTTCCACTAGGAGGAAGCCTCCAAAAGTTTTGTTGAAAGTCTTATTTTTTCCAAGGCCCAATGCACAAATCTTGCTGGAGGAAACCCCTTTACTATATCATCATGCTGTATGCCTCATGAAGTCTGTTTAGGGACTTGTAAAGCAAAGAATACTGTGTAAGTGTAATAAAAAAGTGTTATCGCAGCTGTGCACACTTATGGGACAAAATTAGAGGGAAAAGGCTCCAGGCTGAGGGCACAGTAACTTGGTAATTGAGATGTTATCCACAGCATCTTTAAATAATGAGCCAAATGCTAAAGACTTTATTATAAATACTGCTTATTATTTCCTTTGAAGCCTTATGCACATAGTGTTTAGAATAAAATACCAGCTGGTAATGTAGGATTTTTCCAACTGTTTGTATACAATTTTCTTTTCGAAATACAAGGAGAAAAGGAAACAAAGGTTTCCTGATGAGAACAAACTGAAATACAAGAACTTCTGTGGGAAACTGAAGGAGTAGCAGGATTAAAAGCAAAAAATACATGCATCCCACAGACTCCCTTCTTGCCTCTGAGGCCTCTCATTCAGCACTGCCCAGGACCACTGTGGCTTTGTTTATGGCATCTAACAAGCTCTAAGCCTCTGGCTGTAGAATTTCATTAGGTACTTTTTAAAGCACTTTTCGAAGCTCTAGGGAACAATAAAACAGTATTAGGAATCAAATTCAGCTTTTTCATGTTTGTCAGCACTCCATCTATACTGTTAATGTAGAGGTAAATGTATTTGTAGGCATGCATAGATGTGTGTATGTTGTATGTATGTTGAAATACCTTATTTAACTATAAGAGAATTGCTAAGATCTGCCATTTATTTACATTAGAGAACTCCAGACTATTTAAGAAGGACACGTGATGTGATGCTTGTATATTCTTGTTCTATAAAACTGATCAACAAGATATATATAATTTTTAAAATTGCATTTAACAGTCATTCATAGAATCTTAGCTTAAATGAAACAGCTTCTTTTCCATATTTAAGGGCTTTGGGGAAGTTTTTAAGATTTTGAGGAAGCGAATGGATTTTTAAGGTTTATTTTAGCACCACTGGAGGTAATAATTTCTCATCAACCTCAGCATCTGGAGGACTGCAGTCCCAAAATTCAGATGGCTTACAGTTGTCAGCTTGCCCTCTAGTGGTACTTCTTTAAAGCCACCGCTGATGAAGAAAACAGATGGACAACAGTATTTTAAATTTATGAAAAAACATAAATTGACTTATGTTGCTGCTGGAGAAGCAAATAGCTATAAAAATGCCTAACTATTCTAATTTCCCAGAAAATTAGAACAGCAGGCAAAATAAAGCTGCTACACAAATTCTGAAAACTTCACATGGAAGTGAAGTGAAATTGTAGGTTGGGCAACTCAGGTAGCTTGATTTATTTCATTGTTACACAATACCCCCATTTTTTTCAACTTCTTCTCCAGTCCTTCATCCCTGATAAGAATATACTATCATTTTATTTCCTAGGCAGGTGCTATGGACTTGTTGCATCACTAAATATCATGTAGTTTTCCAAGGACTGGGAGCAAAAGTTTAAAAAATAATTTTGACTGCAGGAATTTCTGCCTTTGATTTTCTGCAGGTAACTCTTTGGCTTGCTTACAGTATGCATAGAGGCAATGCTTAGATTCAAAGCCCCCGGTAGAGTGGAGAAGACAGAGGTCTTCCCAGGCTCATGGGGGAAGAGGTGGCCAAGTACTCTTAAAGAACTTCTAGTCAGGCTGAGCTGAAGTTGATTCACATAACAATAAATTGGTAATAAATAAATTGATAGAGCATTGATCTAATTTTTTTTAATGCCACTTCTGCAGTATGTTACATGCTTAGTATCTACTTGCATTGCTCTGCAGGTAAAAACAAAACAGGATAAGGGCAAAATCAAGAGAAAGACAAGTTGTTCTTAGGCACAGAAGACACTAGCCCTATAGCCACCTAGGAGTTAAATCTCTTTCTTAAGCCTCACCACATGTTTCTACCTGGTTTTACACTGGAGCAGCATGATCAGGCAGAGGTTTGGAGAGCTGATCTAACTGCAGCCCAACTCAGCACAAGAACAGTTGATTTCTTTATAACTAAATCAAGTCTTCAATTCACCAGGTTAGTCACAGGATTGGTTTAAGTGAGGAAAGAGCTTCCCTGAAAATTTGAACACCTTCATCTGTAAAGCTGCTGACTGCAAAATATAGCAGGTCTGTGAGAACTAAACTTGCAAGTGTCTAGTGGCATAAGGTATTCTCACTTTTATAAATGGAACTTAAGATAAGTAAAGAGTCTGATCTTTACAGTGTACTAAGCATACATGCTTAGCAATTCTCAAGACTGGCAAATTAGATACATGGAACCATTCCTTAAAATACTTCTACAGTTTTGTCTGGACCACAATTGAAGTATGTTACTGTTGGAGGCAATGCCAGTGTATGCACTTTATATATATGTGGATGTACATGCATACCTATTTTATGCATAAGGTATATATGTAGATATTATATATGATATAGATATATATAGAGAAATGATTGATAGATAGATAGATAGATAGATAGATAGATAGATAGATAGATAGATAGATAGATAGATGACAGATAGATTAACAATTTGTCACGGTGAAAGACATTTCAGTTGTTAGAAAATTCACTTTTGTTTCCAAGCAATGGTAGGATAGTCAAAATATTTTCAAAGACCTGTCCAAATACTAGTCCCACAATGAAGATGGGATTAGTAGTATAAATGGAGAAAAATAGTCCCAGCATAAGCATTTACCACCTGGCAGTCTAGCCACTGACTTGATCACAAAGTTTCTTGCTCATACTCTGACGTAACTTGAGCAGCTCCAGTACTTCTTAAGCTAAGAGACAGGAAGCTACGGTGCAGTCATCTACAGGCTCTGAATAACAAATATTCTTGAACATACAAATGTAGACACAATAATGTATTAACAAAGAGAGAAAAGGAAGGAATGGAAGGACTATGCCTAACATGTGAGAAGCAAAAAGGAGATCTGTGAAAGTCTGTGGTTATGCATAGCTGACCTTAAGAGGCACCCTAGAGATGGATGTGTCTTCTCTGCAATGAGCTGAATTTCACCGAAAGTGCTTAATATGCTTCGTTCTACCTGAACTGGTACTGCAGGACTACCTCAATTCCAACAGGACACTGGCAAAGTCACTCCAGGCAGATGGAGCTCATGAGTTCAGTGACTCTGAAGGAGAAAGTCTACACAAAATGGAATAATGGTCTTGCTTGGTATTTGCTGTAGGACAGAAAGGGCAGCAGACTTCATTACTTGCCACCTAGCCTTTGGCTTGATTTAAAGCTGAGAAGACACCACCAGTCAGTCTCTCATGTCCTGGCCTGAGAGGTGGAGACAGATCTAACCTTTGGCAAAGTGAAGTCTTTAGAGACCTTTGTTTCAGTTTTGAGGGCTGTGTTTCTATGGGCAGAGGTAGCCCATAACAGCACAGAAACACAGAACATGTGATTACTGTGTGCCAGATCTGTGATAAGAGGGTGGGAAGTGTTCATCTGCATATGCTGTAAGAATTCATTAAATACAGTAAACTGCCTGCAAAATTTGCATAATGAAAAGTCACCGTTTCATATTCTTCTCTCCATTCAAGAGAGACAGAGAACACCAAATGTATCTCAGCAGTCCTCATATCAAAGGATTTTGTTCACAACAGTACCTGGTAACACTTCAGTGGGGTGAGGCTTTAGCCTTGTGCTTGTCAGCTGCTCTCAGGTCCCTAATTCCAGAAATCAAAAAAAAATGCTCCTAAACTAGAAGAAAATTTCCTTCAAGATTTTATGCAACAAATCTTCACCACTACATTTGTTTTATATAAGTTATGCACTTGTAGAGTCAGGTAAGTGCAAGAGAAAATATCAGAACAGCAACCTTCAAAATCGCTGTGAAAAAAAAAAAATTCAATTGTTAAGAAGCAGGATTTCATTAACAGCATCATACAATAAAGCTTTGCCCTCCACTTTGGGTGATCTCAGGTTACCTGTCATTTAACATTTGAACTATGTCAGGAAACTGATAGTCGTTCATATTTTCACTAAGTTACTTCCTCCAAGACAAGTCCTTAAGTGATTTGCCTTCTCCTGCATGTATTTGCAGTATATAATGTATTTGCAGTACATAATTATTTTAAACCAGAAAGAACCAGATGCATCCAGTCATCTTGGATTTCAGTGAAAATTAATCACATTGAAAGGGATGTGTTATTGTAACTCAGTCCTGTTTATATGCCCCAAAATACCACCCACTGTGGGTGGCGGGGGAACCTCCATCATCATGTTGATCTGTTCTGTTACTACATGTTCTTTGAGATTACCAACAGCCTGCAAAAAATGATTTTGCCATATGTCTATGATCAGCCATTCTCCATTTGGTTGAATGGACAATTCCTATTTTATAGAGATCTGGATTTTACTCTCTTGAATCATGCTGAATGGAGAGACGTAGTACCCAAGTAAATCCAGTGATCTAAAGCCAAGCAGGACAATTACGATCATCTATCTGACCTTCTGCACCACATAAAATTCTATGCAGTTGTAGCTCAGTCAATTTGTGTTTGAGTCAGGCTGTCTATTTTAGGAGGCTATCTGCCCTTTTAGTCAGCTGCAGAGAGCCTGAAAGTAAGGGGCAGAGCATCAAACATTTTTTTAAAGTAAATGGAACAAGCAGAAGACATAGCTATGCAGTCTCACCCATAGAAAATTACACTTTTAGGAATGCTGAGAGAAATCAGAGTTTTTGCAATAGTGCATCAAGTTTAGAATATTTCCTTAGCTACTGTGCAATGCTGCTGAAGAATTTCAGGTTCTCTCTGTATCCTCTTCTCTTGTCTCCTGCAGTTACATGAAGATATAGCATTTTCTACAGAGTAAAGGAAATGACTGGTCCAAAAATGTCTGGCATGTCAGTTGAGGGCAGTCAGATCAGCTGCCTGCAGGAATACTTCTTGTCCCTTCACTAATTTGTTGGGGAGCAGATTCCCTACAGTCTCTGTGAATACTTTTTCTGACATATTACATCAAAGCACAAATACAAATGTGGCTTTATTATCTAAAGTTACAGGATACACCACATTAATTCCTATTTCCTACCAGATAAGAAAAGCTATAGCCAAATAAAATTGATCAGATCTTAAACACCACCACAGCGGGAAGTCCAGGTTCTGGCACTATTTCTCAGGGTTTTGTGCCAAAATCTTTGATGACATGAGATGGGAATCTCCTTTTCTGCTGTTTTTTCCTCTCTTTTCTTGTACCATATCCATCACTGCATGCAATGCAGAATTTGTTTCTTCTGTCAAATCAGGAGATTATCACAGTCTGCCACAGACAACTATTGTCATTTTGCAGTCCTTGCTGGTCACCATGGTGCTCAGACCTGCCTCACTCCAGTCAATATTATCACTAGTCTATTTTCAAGGCAAGTAGTATTATTTTTCACTACATAAGATTCTCTTTGGTTCCACACTCATGAACTTCCTTAGATGTCAATATTAACTGAATGGCAATGCCTGCCCTTGACCCTATAAACTGCTTTTGTGACTCACAACGTGCTGCAAAGCCTTTCAGGAACTCCACCTAGAACAACAGACACGTGACGTGCAGCTGCACCTTGGCATGGGCCATGGCCTACAAGAACAGTGTGTGCCACTTAATGGTGCAAGGCTTACCTTCAATCTTCTCCCTGCTCACCATACAAGAGTGAGCCAGCTAGAAGAGAAAAGCAGCCAGCAGAGCTTCCTCACAGCTGCTGGGGGAAGCCAGGGCAGAGGAAGAGAGATAGTATTTCACTAGGGTTTGCTACGTGCACGCCAAGCACAGAAGCAAGGATCCACCAAAGAGGGGCAATGGCACCTGGAAGACAGGAAACTTGTGGGAGGAAGACTGTGGTTGCAAGGACTTGGTTAAGGAGGGATATGAATAAGCAAGAAAAAGCCAGATATGGGACTCTGGAGGTGAAAAGTAGAACATTCCACATGTGGCTTGATTGGAGTGAAAGTAATTTCTGTGGGGAAGAGGGACATGATGCATTTTGGGAGAGAGGTGGAAGATAGAGACTGAAGATCTGGCACAGGCCAAAGCATATGTCCATCTAAACTATCACAGCAAGGAAACTTGGGAACTGCTACTTTAGTGAAATGACCAAAGAGTAAGAATGACCTCTAATCTTACTTAAAATATTGATACAATGTATTGCCTTGGGCAAGGAATTTGTTAGATAGAATTAATTACATCTATCTACCTATTTCAAAGCGCTGCTGCAAGGATTAATTAGTCATTGTTTGCAGATTTCTTTGAAGATGAAAATGCAGAACTGTATAATTAAATGAAATCATTAGTCGTAAAGTTATGTGACTTTGATGTTTTCCAAAAATACATACATTAATACCATAACATCTACTTCCATTTTATTTTTAGGCACATTTGTAATCCTGGATAAGAATTAATAGTGCCTGTAAAACATTACTTCACAGCGGTAACATGAATGAATTCCATTTTAAAAATAAAGCTACATTAAAATTATAAAGTTTAAAGCCATAAGACTTAGGCTCATATATAAAGCTTCCTGTTGATATTCAGACTTAGTAAATCTGCTGTTTTAAACTATTGTTTCATCTATAGAAATCAAATTTCTGGTTGCTTTCCAACAGTCAGGAATTGTAGCTGATGTTCCTCACAACAGCAGTGAAACTCCACTCAAGAGAAAGGAACTACTGATACACGTGTGATAAGGATTACAGTCTAGCCTTGGAGTTGTGCCTCCTGGGCTGACATGACAGCCAATATGCACACATTTCATGTCTTCTCCAGGACAAGCTTGGGCCACAGCACACAGGAGGGGTGATAAGTCTTCCCCATCTGTCACTTTGAATGAACTGAAAGACAGTGATACTCTATTTGGCACACAGCTTCAGAAGGCATCAACTGTGAAAGACCTACTAAGTCAAGAGGTGCTGCACAATTTTATCTCATCATCTTGGGCCAGACGGTGTAATACCTCTGACAGAATCACATCTTTGACATTCAGTGAGGTTTTATTGTTCTGCACACCTATTCACACAAGTGCAACAGAAGTTCCTGTGTGTTTTTTCACCATGGTATCACAGTTCTATCACCAGGATATCACACTGAGTCACTTTATACGTATGGAAGTCACAGTTTCTGCTGATATTTGAATTTGTCAACATAAATTACTCTAAAACCATCATGGAAAGCTGCCGTGGAAAGTTTCTAGGCTAGACTTGTTACCAAAGATGTTTTACCTTTCTTTTTTAATGGAACTCTATGAAATGTTTCTGAAAGGGCACAACAGCTTCTCTACAGTTTGCTTCATTGTAGATGTTGCTTAGCATTCATATAAGTACAATGACACATAAAGTTTTGTTTTGAATTGGCTTTTTTCCAAACAGCTTTTGTGCACTGGTTTATTGAAGTTGATGGGGAGGAAGAAGTGAAAGGAAGTGTTAAGATTCCTTCGGGGTCCAATCATCCTACCTAACTTTTCACATCTCCTGATATCCATACCAACGCCCAGAGGACCCATCTGCTGGTAGGAAATTATGCCTAGGGCACTATACTTCTCACTTAAAGTTGCTGAATAGAAGTTACCAAAATGGCTGAACAGAAACAAAAGATGACTTACCTATCTTTAGATCACATGCAGAGAGCTTCCTTTACTATGTCAAACCAGTGCCTTGACCACAGAGCTCAGAATTAAGTCCTTATGCAATTCCATCGTATCCTATGGCAGCAAATCTAAGGAAGATCTCAGCCAGAGAGAAAGCACTTCCTCCTTGCCTTAGGACCTGTTTGGATTAATTCTCACCTCTACTCTTTTGTTTTGTCCTTCTCACCTTCACCTTGACTTCTGCTCTCCATGAAGAAACTTACTGATTCTTAGTTTATTCAGGAGATAACATCAGTACTCACTCCTCTCAAATCTTCATTGCTTTCACCTCATCAAACACATCTTCATAACACAACTGTGTCATGTTTGTATTTCAAGATTTTCAGAAAGTCTTGAAATGTGTTTTAAAAATCACTTCCAGGCAGATTCTTTGAATGAAATTTTCTTAACCAATGGCAATGTGCTGTTTTACCATAACAAATGCATTTTGGATATTAACAATATGATGAAGTTTTATAAAAAGATCCCCATTATTTATGGAAGTTGCTATTCAAGTGACATTGCTCATTTAATCTAAGTAATCACAGCTCCTAGAGTGAAATTAGGAAGTAATGTTATACAACATCTGAAATAAATGAGACTTTATACATGTAAGAACTTTGCAATTTAATAGCATACTTGCATTTCTAACACAATGATAATACTTCCGAGGTACGGAATAGAAAACAGATTCAAATCATCATGGGTATGTACATGAACATAATGAACACTGAGTATGTTCTTTGAGAAATAAACATAACATCCTCTTGCCAAAAAATAGCAACGCTTTTTAAAATGATTTCCTCTTTAACATAGCCCCTTTTCCATGTGCAGAACAGATCATCTCCTGTTTAAATACCACAATCGTGACTACAAAATACCAGAGTCAGCCAATACTAAAAACACTTACATGCTGTATATGTTCATAATAAAGAGGAAAAATACTAAAGCACTTGCAAAAACAGATTGTGCACATTAGCTTCAGGGCAGCAGAGACTTGCACAGTGATACAGCCTTATTGTGATTTAATTTGCTGTGGCCTTTTTTGCCTAAGAGTGGTACCTGCCCCATCGCTTATTTGACATAAAAGAATCACAAACCATTTTTGAAAGATGTATAAAGACCCTAATATGTCACACCAGTATCACCAGGAATGGCAATGAATATCATTTCCATTCTATTTATTTCTTTCAGATGACTGTAATTATCTTTTTGTTTGTTTGTTTGTTTAATTATTTAAAGTCAGACAAGTAGGTGAGGCAGATGATAATAGTTACTTACGCCACATGTAGCATCCATATTCCACTCTGAAACTTCTCTTTTTGAGGCTGAAAGAGAATGAAGGTGATTAGCAAAGTCCTCAAGTCTCTGGAAAGGACATGAGAAGGGGTGAGATGGGGAATGATCTTACATATTCTGTATCAAATTACATGCTGAGGGGGAAGCAGAGGAACCTTAGTCAAAGACCAAAAGGGTATTGTAAAATTAACTATTAGAAATTGCCTAGAACATAGTTCAGAAATCTGATTTTTCAACATTCAGTGACATATATATTTTTGTCAATGACTATAAAGGTAGTGCTTATGAATTGTATTTCACTCATTCCTCTTGCTATTCAATGAGATGTAGCTGATATATTAAGAACATAAGACACCAGCATGGATGGCTTTCAACAGCATTAATCAATAACGCAATAGCACAGCACATGATAATGAAAAGGCAAAAGTTACCAGAGGTTAGCACTGTGCTCTCTGAGACACTGCTCTTCTCTCATGTGAGATACTGTGCTGTGATGCTACCCCTTCTACACCAGAGCCAGGTAAGCAGGTAAGACTCCAACAGAAGGACACTTCTCAAGGCCTTTTATCACTGCCCCCCTCAGCTATTACAGCGCTATAGAGCTGCAAAACTAACTAGTACTATCAGGTCAGGTGTTAGATGTACCAATTCAAACAGCCCAGCAATTTCACAGAGTTTATCTGTGCCATCCATCGCTCCAGAGTCACAATTAGGCCTTGGACATGTGATCATGGTAATCTAAGAACAAATTTTTTTCTGCAATTAAAAGGGGGGAAAACCCTAAGCACTGTGCAACTTACTATGAAGCTGATCTGCCTCAAACAAAAATCTTTACCCATGACAATATTTCTTCAAACAAGAAGTTACAACAAAATTCCATCTTGTCATGATCCAAAGCTGTGTTTTCTTTTTTTTTTTTTTTTTTTTTTTTTTTGGTTTTTTTTCCGGCTTTTGTTTTTT
>VZRH01001941.1:0-15225 GCA_013397555.1 Urocynchramus pylzowi | reverse complement strand
GGCCCCGACGGTGTGCCGGGTCGCGGCAGCGCGGCTCTGGTGCTGGGGCCCGTCCCTGTTGGCGGTGTGGGTTTCTCCTCCCAGGAGGCTGGCCGGGCAGGCCGGAGGTTACCCGGAGAACCGGGTCCCCTGCAGCAGCCAGCGCTGCCGGGCTGAGCTTTGCCCGTGATGAGCGGGATTGGCGGTGGGCCTGCGCCCTTAAAGGGCTGTTAACGTGCCTTTAGATATCAGCTTCACATCACTTGCTCAAAACCCCTGAGGTGGGGTTCTTGCATCGCTTTTGGTGCTCGTTTTTTTGTGCTTCTTGTAACCCATAGACATTGTCAGTTTTATTCACAAACGGTAAGCTAGTAACCCAGATGTCGAGATGGTGAATATATGATCGAATTGGGATAAGCAGATCTTCAGGAATGCTAGCCTCGAGATCACCACTGCAGAGCTTCTTAAGGATTTTTAAGTTTTCTAAGAACTTAAAGTGTTTATGAAACTGTTGTTTCCATTTCGAGGCAGTGCAGTTAGTAATGGGAAGAGAGGTGAACTCAAATCTTTATTTTGTTTTTAAGGCTTTTCGTGTTTGTGTATGACTGTCCATGGCTGGGTGAAGAGAAACTTTCAGGGAGATATTAATGAAAAATATTCTATTGTCACGTGTTATTGTCAACTATGCTGCTTTTAAAAAAGTGCTGATAGGCTTTTTAGGCTCTAAATGGCTCATAAAACCTCTACTAGATATGAATGCTTCAGAAAGTGTTAATGGTTCTATTTCAGCTATGACTAAATGTTTCCTTAATGAAATATCAGGTACTGTTGCAGTAATTACTTCTGATGGAAGAATGATTGTGGTAAGATTTTTTTTTTTTTTAACATTTTATTTTCCCCCATAAAGAATTCCCATCATGGCAGTAAAGAAGCTCTGTTAGGATAGTCTCACATATTCACTCTACTAAATTATATAGTATAGAATAATTGCCATAAAGCTTAAAAAAGAATTTTATGAGCACTTACTGTTTCTTGCATGTCATGTCAGCTTTTTTCCTTTGATAAATTTGTGTGTGCAGATGCTCTGGCCTTTTTGTCAAAGGGCTTTTTCTGTGGGAGTGCACCAAAAAATGCATTCCCCTTCTGTTCAGCAGTTTAGTTCCTATCTAAAATGTCCACTTTGTTCTGCATGCTCTTCAGCTTTCATGCTAAAACCATTTCTTCCCTATGGCTCTAGAAAAACATCAGCTGAAGAAGTGTTGTGGGCTTCTGTTTGTACCTGAAAACCTGAGGATAGGCCAGCTTAATATATTAGACTCTATAATATTTTTGGTTTTATTGCTTCTGTGTTCTGGGGTTGTTTTTTCTTCCATAGTTTCCCCCCATCTTTTATTCTTTTGTGTTTTGAGTGTAACTTGAGTATGATTGTTGCAGGAGGATTGTATCTTTCTGTCTGTGCACTTAGCTTTGTGCAGCCTCTGGAAAGAGAAAACAGAAATCTTTTGGCTTCACCAAATGTGCTTGGCTGAAGTCAGTCTGGTAAACTTTGTGTGTGTGCTATAAGATGCTTCCTCTCAGTAAACATTTGAATGGAGTTGGTATATATGACTCGTTGTTAGATGGTACAATGCATTTTATGACTGTTTGAAGGGCTGGTTTATGTGAGTTTGAATTTCTTAATCAATTAGTGATGGTAAATTTATGTTAACAGTTTTCCAAACACGTACTTAAGTGCCACAAAATCCTGGTTTTTTAAATTATTTTTTTTAATGATTTAGTAAACACAAGGTAATTTCATTCAAAGACATACCACTTAAATTTGCTTGTAAGGAATGGGTTCATTATTGTTGACTAGAATCCAACTTTGCTGTTCTTTGTTTATTAATAAATTATTTAATTTCTGGAAATGTCTATACAAAAAACCAGTGTAGAAATAGTAAAATTGGTTGTCTAGAGGAGCATCATTGATAAAATGAAAAAATTACTTTTTTAATTATAAAGCTTAAGGTTATTGTGTATTTTGACATGAACACACAGTAATACATGGGTGCTTTTCCTAAATTGGTTATTGCTTTTAAAATTTCATTCTTTAGCTTCTGTGTTTTAAGCCAAAGAATAAAACCTGAATAGAACATCTGTTCTCTAGTACCTTTATTTTGCCACTCTGTTTAAGATTGCTTGACAGCAAGGAGGAAAAATTTTAAGGGCAATGGCAGTGTGCTTTTTGTGTTTTTTTCCAGGGAACACTCAAAGGTTTTGATCAGACCATAAACTTGATTTTGGATGAAAGCCATGAACGAGTGTTCAGTTCTTCTCAAGGGGTTGAGCAAGTGGTGCTGGGCTTGTACATTGTAAGAGGTGATAACGTGTAAGTACAGCATGTTCTTGTTAAATCCTGTCAAACAGACTTGCTGTGTGGATGCACATGTGTTTGTGTGTGTATGTATTTTTATAATCTGGATAAATCTGGATAGCCCCACGCACCTTGCATCTTTGTGGGTAGCACTGAAAGTGTTGTCAAAGCTGAAGGCATTAAAAAGATGTGTAGAAGTGACACTTAGGGACATGGCTTAGTGTGGCCTTGGCAGTGTTAGCTTAGTGGTTGGACTTGATCTTTCCAAACAAACGCCTGATTCTGGATTAAATAGCAAACATCCACGCTTCTTTTACAGAAGGGATTGTCATGTTGAGATTGAAGATGACCTCAGGGCTGGAACATATCTCCTACCAGGATTGGCTGGGAGATGATGAAGGAAAAGACAGAATAATCACTAAAAATGAGATAGAACTTGTGTGCAAAAAGTCAGCAATCTGGTATACAAAGTTTATTTGCAACAGTTCGTTTTTGTTTTGTTTTGTTTTGTTTTTCCTTTAGTAGCTTTTTTCTTTAGAGCAGATGTTCTTAGAGAGCACTTTATAATCTGGAAAATCCTTGAAGGTTCTGAGTTGACAGTGTAGCAAGTGTTGAAGCCAGTGTAGTGACATGTCAAATTATGAGTTGGTGTTTGATACAAAATTCCCTTACAAAATGAGGGTGAAAGCTCATTGAGTGCAGAGAAATGTAGCTGGTGTGCCAAACCCATGGGAGGGTTACAAGAGAAGTGGAAAGAAAGCCTGGTAAGTGTGCCAGCTGGGAAGATTACATTTGCAGCAGCATTGTGAAACTGGTGGCAAAAAGTAAGATTGTTTTTTTATCACAGCTGGAAACAGAGTATGTTGCAGTGCCCAAGACATAAGTCTGGATAGGAATTTTCATCTTCTAATTCTAATAGATACTTCTGTATCCATTGTAATGGATACTTCTGTACAACGAAATGCCAAGGCTTAAATTGATAGCTAGGTGCATTTATCTAACATCATTGAGAAAGTGGATCATTCTGAATACTTTCATCACTTTTGACTTAAACTTTTAAGAAAAAGTAATTTGACACATGTACAAAGGTGGGACTATGCATGCCACTCTTAACAGTAGCTTTTCATTCAGATAGTAAAAATGTGTAAAGAACAGCAAGTAATGGTTTACTACTTCACTGTTTCGTCATACAGTTGGAATGTATGATGAAAGACATCATCATACAGCTGTATTACTCAAATATATTCAAAATATGCTTCTGTGAAATACAATTTTTTTTGCAATCTTAACAAACTCAAACATTTATTACAAGTAATAATTATGTATTCATGCAACTCTTCAACATGCTGAAATTCAGCATCCGTGTAGGAAGAAGTAAAAAGAATCAACAGCTGAGTAACAGTAACTTCAAAACAGGGGACTCTTATGAAATAGGGAAGCTAATGAAAAATAAAAGGAAAGAAACATTACATGGTACAAAGTACTTTGAGCATTCCAGTGTGCATCACTAGAAGCTTTCATGGAATGAACAGCATCAATCAGAAGTTGGTATAGTTCAACAGGAAGTAAGGCTTGTTAGAAGATAAAATACACCTTCTGTTTTAGAGCTGTGTGATTTGATTTCAACAAATAATAACCTGATCTCTTTTTTTTTTTATTGCAGTGCTGTGATTGGTGAAATTGATGAAGAGACTGATTCTGCTCTTGACTTGGGGAATATTCGAGCAGAACCTTTAAACTCAGTTGTGCACTGAAAAGATAGAAATGCACTGGGACTTTGTAAATCTTTGGTTGTACAGACCTATTTAGCAATGTGGACAGTTTTTACAAATCGTGTTTAATTTGTTTAGTCACCAGTTTTTTATTATGAATATGTTGTAGTTTTGCATGTAAATTAAAGTTTCTACATTTTGCTAAAGATACTTTCATTGAATTTCTTTTGGGATTTCATGCTGCATAATTTCACTGGGAAATGCAATCAGTATCAGTGGTGTTCCTGATACTGTGTATATATACCTTGTTCTTAAAATAAGATCTCATTCCTAAAGGTGAATCAAGGTTTTTCATGTTAACCCAGGATTATTTGAAGGTAGATGTGTAACAGTCAGTTAACCATCTCTAAATGTTGTTGTGGCTGTATGTAGAAAACTTTTTGTAATTTTTTTGTGTATGTGTGCAGTGTAGAAAGGAAGAATGCTAAAAGCTTTCACAGTCAAATTAATGACTCATGCACATAATACTTTTGTTTTGTGGTGTCAGACCTCTTTGTTCCCCAAGACTCTACTGGAGGTGCAGGAGTTCATAATGCCCTAATCCTTGCAGACAAATTGGAGAAACAGAGTTTTGAGCACGAACAAAAAACCCAAATGCATGCATTTATTTGAAGCCCTTAAATTCCAGACCAACTTATTCTCTACCTTTCAGCAGCTGTTGTGTTACTCAAAATCTGGTAAGATCTACAGAAAGAGAGTTGTGTGTTTGCTAATGTATAACCATTGTCTTAGAATGTAGTTTAGAAGACACAGAAGTACTTTAGGTAGGTAAATGATTTATTTTGAAAGAAATTTGCCTTAATATTGAATATAAGGATCCTGTGTAACAATGATCACATATAGACCTCTTACACATCAGCCACAGCCAAGCTAAGTGGGACAAGCTCTGTGCAGTATAGTGTATTTGAGGCCACATCAGCATGAAGTCTACTCTTGAAAACAGCTGTTTTTGTTGTTCTCCAACATCCCACAGGTCCAGTATTTTTCTCCTGTATATAAATGTGCTGTCAAAACAAACAAAAAAGGAATTTTAATGTGCATATTAGGGGGTTTTATACTGCTTTTAATATTAAGTGGGATTTGGTACTTTTCATTGCAAGTTCACTGTTTGGAAACTAAATACATTGAAATGAAAATACTTGTTTTCCATAAAATGTGTCTCAATTCTTGCAGCCTCCACCATGTTTTCTAAGATTGTTCTTGGTGGAGCATGTGAAGCCCAGAAAACCTTTCTTTGCCTTTATCCATCTTGTGATCTAGTTCTGTGTTGTGTTCTGTCCACATTTCTTCTGGGAACTGCTGAGCAAACATTGAATAAGTCAAATTAGGGTTTTCCAGTGATTACCAGAAGTCAGTACTAACTCTGGCTATAATTGATTGTGTCAAAAGAATCAGTTTCATTAAGCAGTCAACAAAAAAGCCTTTTTGCTACTGAAATGCTGATATCTGCACAGGAGAAAAGACATTATAGGAACTGAATTGTATTGATAAAGAAAAAGCAGGTTATTAAATTAGGTATTTTAGAACTCAGCAAAAAGTTCAGAGGCAATGAGTGGAGTCAGGATGAGCAGGTTTTTAATGCAGTACTTATTGTTGGATGTATTAATAGAGTTATAGTTGAAACATGGATTAAATCCTTCCAGTAGCGCTGGAAAAATTAATGGAAATATGTTGTCTTACAGTTGAGAAATTATGTTTGAAGTTTAATCATGGAGTGGTAATGCATTTTGGAGACCATCTACCTCAAACATATAATTTGCAATGGTGAAGGAATCAAAGCCAGGAGGCCTAGTCAGAAGGGATTTCTTAAAATCAAATGTAGGACTTGATAATTCTTTTAAAAATTTTAAGATGCAATTAAAGCTTTGTGAACTTTCAGGGACTCTAAGCTGTAGTGGCTACCTAGGTACCTGTAAGTATATGGTGCAGAGAAATCACTCATTAAAACAGTATTTGATGAAGTTGAACTATAACCAGTCTGAAAGAGTATTTTGGTTGAATCAAGACTGTAGCACAGTCTAGGCTAAAAAACATATCACCAATGAGAGTAATTTATGTCATTGTTTTCATAAAGGAAGAAAGACGGGAAAAATCAATTGAAACCACAAAGTGGCCACAGACTGATGGCCTACTATTAGTCATTCTGAAGAAAGCTAGAGAGTGTTAGTCCCCAGAGGAAGAGCAGGCTGGAAGCTCAGCACATGTAAAGCCTGTGTATGTGTCTTCACACTAGGGGAACTCTGCAGTCAGTGTTGCAAGCACATTGAAGGTAGTAAAGTAAAAGTAAAGCCTTTGCTTTATTCTTCTGGAGAGAAAAGTACTCTCAACAAAAAAGAGTAACTCTCTTTCTGGAACTGAAGGTGCTCCCTAGGAGTTCTGACTGCTGGTGCCTTATGACTGTCAGCTGGTCCCATGGGGTACCTGAAGAGCTCTTCTGAGATCATGAATACTTTTTTCCTGTCTTCCTGCAATGAGGCTAGATTAAAGATTCAGTAAATAACAGGTGATATTCAATAAAATCCAGTGAGTCCTTGCAGAGTAATAAACGAAATAACTATACGAAAATGAGAAGGGCAGAGAAAGGTGATACTAAGGCCAAAAGGAAGTAATGCTGAATTGGATTAAATTGTCATATGCCATTAAATTTCCTGCATTGTCATAGTTTGGTCACTTCCTCCTTTTGTTTGGTTAATAGAGATCTTGGAGTGAAAGGACAACTCTTGACTAGTAGTGGAAAAATCCTCCAGTGAAATGAATGAGCTGGTTTATAAAGAGATTAAGTTAACTAATTTGATATGCATAAAAAAACATAGGAACTACCTTCTGTGGTCCAAGGGCAATTTCTCTAACTGCAATCCATGTTAAATGTACCTCCCTGTCCCTTTCTCATACTTGCAATCAAAGTGCTTCAAATATTACGTGGCCTACAAGCAGGTTACTGGCTGTACAGGAGTGCAAGAACATGGATACTGTTTTGAGGATGTAATGCAACAGTGGACAAATTCTGTACAACTTGATCTTTGCTGTCAACTACAGCCTGTTGTCCTTAGCCCTGGAGGTAGTGCTTGTTCTTCAATCCATTTTATAAGTAAACAGCTGAGATACGCATTGGGCACTCAGTGCTAGAACTGAAGTTGAAGTGCAGGTTTAAGGTATTTCTCTCATGGCCATTGCCATACTACTTTCATAGCAGATGTACCAGATCTGTGTGCCTCAGTAGGTTTTTTGTACTCGTGGCAACATAATTCCACCAATTAGCTGCACTCTGCTAAGAATTTTATTCTGCAGATTAATACAGAAATTATCCTTAAATACCAGGGTTGTGTTCTCCGTGCACTGGTATGAAAGGATTTAATTTATTCCATTGTTAACATGACAAATACTAGGTCATGTGCTATTGCTCCTTTAGGAATTAAATTACAGTGACCACAAAGGCACTTCTCAAGAAGGAGAAGCCTCAGCTGAAGAGGTTTGGAAACTGTGAATGTGAGTTATGCCAGTTAGAACACCAAGGTATGTTTGCTAGTTATATTTGGTCTATGATACATTTGTGGCACCTGTGTATGCTACTCTACTAATTTTTACTAATGGATTCTTATTTCTACTTTCCAGTTGAGAGAACTGCAGTTTATTGATAACAATAATGAAAATAATTTGGTGGATTAAGTGGAACTTGCAGTAGCCAGAAAAACTATGTCATATCAATTAGTTTTAGCTTCTCTGTCGCTTAAATAATAAGGCATTATAACTTCAAATATCAGGTAGGTATTAATGGACAAATAACTGTGAAACCCAGATGTGCCAGAAGTTCAAGATTCTGGAGATGAGGGAGGGAAAACTTGTACCAGACCTAGGTTAAAAATACGTGACAGAAGATAGTAAAGAGCCAGGTATTTGTTCTGGAAATCCTGTTCCTGATAGCCTCTCTCAGCATGCTGTTTTGCTTTAGGGTCCTTTTCAGGGGCCTTTTTTTCCTGTGATTTTTACAGTAATGGCAGAAATGCTGATATTTCTTACATCAGTAGCATTTTCCCTGAAGGAAATAAAAGCTCCACTGACGCAGGTGAAAATCAAAGCTGAAAACACAATAGCATTCAGACTTTTGCCAAAACCTGCTTACTAGCCCTACAAGCGGGACTTATCTCCTTGTTAATGTTCCTTCCTGGAGCATTGCAGCACGTTCCAGGAGCTCTGGAACTTGCTTGGAACAATGTGCTGCTGCCGTTCAGCCTTACATCAGTAACAGTGCCATCGGATGCCAAAAAATTTCACTCAGTGCTCGACTTCTTTCCGGCTACTTGCACTTTTAGATGAAAGGCTTTCATTACTTTAGGGAGGACAAGCACATGTGCATGTACTGCTTTTGTCTGCTAAAACCTCTTTAATGGCTTTCCTGCCATCTTGTTTTATACTCCAGGTTTATTTTATCTTTAGTGTCGAATCCAGCAGTGATGATTACAGTGCTCTGTGTAGAAATGGGAGTGGAAATTATTCAGTGGAGAAATTGAAGAAGTTGGATCTGAAGTACTCTAATGGATAAAAAATAGAAATAACTAGGATGGAAACCTGTTGAATGTGAAAAAAGTTGGGCTTTACAGCAGTGGTCGTTGTAGTGAAATTCTCTAAAACACAGGTACAGTTATTGTATCTGTATAAATCATTCATCTTATGAGAAATTGTGAGAAAACATTTTCTACTCAGAAATATTTTAAGGCACTGGAATTTTATATGGAAGCTTCCTATCCTAAAATGTTACTTTTAAATTATGGTTATTGCTTTGTATTTTTGTGCTTAAATTTTTGGTAATTCTCACTTGTGTGATTTTCAGACTTCAACTCTATTTATGATGCAGATGGAAACATAAATGCTGCCATGTTTCTGCAAATTGGCCAGAGCTGCTGGTGGTGTATGGCTGGGATCTGCAGCATTCACACTGATGAACATGTCTGTGATATAGAGACCTTGGATACAGGGGACAGGTTGTCAAGCTTGTATTCAAACCAGCATGCATGCAAAAGACCAAGAAAAAACATGCAGCAATAAACCCCCTAGCTATCTGTAATCGTTTCAAATTTGGTTTATAGCATTTCCAACGAATAAAGCCATTTCTTGCCAACTGCCATGTAAATACCACCTCATCTGTACCATTTCATGCATACAGATCAAATGTACAGTTCTGTTTTGCACTGAGTTACAAGACTGAACAGAAGCCAAAGCAGGAAGTGATTGTGGCTAAGGAGCTGATGCTGATTGAAAATGTGTGATGCTGTGGAGGAAATATCAGACAATAGAACCTCAGTCAGTTTGGAAACAGATTTAAAAACCAGCACATTAGGATGTAAACAGTCAGTAGGACTGGGGCCAGCCTTTCTCCTAACAATCACATCATTAGCAGTAGGAGCGTGCAGAATGATTTCCATGATTAAAGTGCAAGTGCAAAAGCCATGACCGTGTGTGCTCATCAGTGCTGAACGGAAGCAGCCTTCTTGTTTTTTGCTGTGTTTCTTCTACAGGTTGTCCTAACTCATCCTGGATACAAGAGTCAGGCGCAAGTGCAGTTTAAATCTAGGAAGTGCAAATGGTCAAGGACTTTGAAAAGAAAGGCTTGAGATTATTTTGTGCAACTGTAATAAGGTAAGATCGCTCTCACAGAATTGCGCTTCTGATTTTCAAGACGGCTTCTGTGAAAAGTTATCAGCTCACATTCAATTAGAATTGTCAGGATCCAAGTGGAAACAGTCTCTGGTAAGAAATGGAACAGAGCAATTGTTATAATTTAAGTGATGATCATTATGTGGGTGAAGGGGACAGCTTCCTGATAAACTAGTCTAGAGACTAGTTTAACTTCATGCATCATTTGTAACATCCATGAAGTAATTTTGAGTTTTATGCTGCAGCTTCTGATTCCACCATTTTACGGAAGTCCAGCCAATGCAAAAAGGAGTAAGAAAGGCAAACGTTAATATGTTTGTATGTATCTATTTCATTTATGGATAAGACATGTACAGTGTTTTATAACTACACTGTATGTGTCAATAGTTTGAGTTTGGTTCTAACTATGCTTTTTCTGAGTTTCAACAGCAAAGTGCAGATGGCAGCAAAATGGCCCTTAGCTAAAAGCGAATTACCAGGCTACCCTACTGTTAATGCCACTCTTCTACACACAGGTATGCCTGAGCAATGCCCTCCATCACCTTGGGTCTTTAAGCAGCAGAGCATTGGTTATGAAAGTACTGAAAGTACTTTCATAGTTCCCACGAAGTTCCCATGCTCTCTGCCATGGGCCACCTGAGCCTTAGTAATTTAATGAAGCGAGAAACTTCTAAGATGACAAAGCTTCTACTACAGGACACAGGTGCCCGGCCTCTGGCTGTTAAGATCTGACCAGTTATTAAAATTATTAGAGAAAAGCCTCTGCTTGACTAAAGGTGCAAAAGAGACCATATGCCAAAGGCATTAGTACAGATTTTTATTTAACAGTAAATGTGAGGCAGAGAGAGATAGGAAAAAGACAAGTGGAGGAGGAGAGGGAGAGGAGGGAGAAAGAGAGACTGAGAAACAGAATAAACATCAGAAGTATCACCACCCCATAGGTTCCAATGGTGGTCTGTTGGTTCTCTTGTCTTGTTGGTGGTTGCAGTCCTGTTGATGTGGTGGTTGCAGACTGTATCCATCAAGTGGGGAGGAAAGAGCCCACAAAACACCAGGTCAATGGGGTTTATATTAGCTGAGGCTAGGTGGAAAGGCCCCTGTAATTCCCCTGGATGATGTATTACTGGATCATGGGACACTCCATGAGTCACTGACATCTTCTAAGGTGTTGCAGCTGTCTCTGACGCAGTGTAGCTCAACCAATCATGGCCCATCAGCCAAAATGAATACCTTCATCCTATGGTACTTCAGAGGGGAGTTCTCACAGCTGAGCCATCATGTAAGGGAAGATATGGGCATGGTAAGAAGGACTATCCCACTTTGCAGGATTTGCCTCTTACCAGCCTCTTCCCTGATCTGGAAACCCAGTTTGTAGCCTCAGGTGTGCACACCTGCACTGGGGAGGCCACTCTGTGCAGCACTGGCCAAACACCAGCTGATTGTTTGAGCCAGTCCAGCCTCGTGCAGCACCTGGGCAGTTACTGCAAGTGGTCGAGGGTTTGAGTCATTCATCTGCAGCAGGCCAGTCTCTTACAGGGGGACAGGCAAGGTGCATCTGTGAGCACAGGAGAGCTCTGGAGAGTTCTATGAGCAGGGAAGGGGTGGAAAGCAGTGCCAAGAAGGGGAACAATAAAACAAAGCCATGTTCTAGATTGCAAAGTTTATTAAATATCAAGTTCAATTAAATACAGTGTAATAGCTTCACAAAAATGTATTCATATAAAAAAGAAGAGTGTTACAGCAGCATTTAATGCTTTTCTCACTATCTGTTAAGTCCTTAAAATAGTGGGTAAAACCCTAAAATTCTTTCAGTCTCAATTTATCTCAGTACAACCATTCTTACTTTTCCAGAACTGGGACTCTGTTCTATATTCTGCTGGTGACTTTTGCAGATGGGAAATGGCAACACACATCTTAATTAAAAACTGGTAACTCCCTGAAATAAGTAAAATTGCTTATATGGTTGCTATCAATTTTCCACCACATCTGGGCTACAGACACCATATCATCAGCTGCTAGCAGCAACAAAAAGATTGGGTATCCTATCACACAAGTTCTGGAGAGTACTGAGGAAAGTTGATAATATTAATGTTCCTTTTTTATCCTGCCCATTGGAAGTGTTTTCAGGTGTACCATAAGTATTCAAGCTAGAGCTGCAAAAGTCTGAAGCTGCAGCAATTTTTAATACAGAAATCAACACCAATACAATGAGAGGTACTGAGTTTGAATATCCCTCATGATATTCAAGTGTATTGTGACAGTGACTGATCAGGAGGCCAGGTTGCCCATGGAGGCTTTGGAGTCTCCATTTATTAAGTAATTAAAAAACCAGCACAGATCTGGGAAACGACCTAAAGGTGGTCCTCCTGGAGCAGGAGGGCTGGAACAAATAGCCTCCAGAGGTCCCTTCCAACCTCACTCATTCTGTGATACAAAATAAAAATACCAAAAAGACCGTAAAACAAATCTTGGCACTACTACACACTCACAGTCATTTTAAACCTATGTTGTATAAAGTGACAACAAAGTATGTTTTTTATCCAGCTTGAACACCACTAAAAGTTAATTAGCAGAACTTAGTCACTGCATCAGGACTGAAGCACTGGGCTCAAAGCACATCAAATGATGTCCTAAGCATTGAAATAACACTGGAGAACTTACAAACACATTGAGTGAAAGGATTAAACAGAACAAAGGGAATGCTTTTGTTAAAACACAGAACATGAATAATGCAACTTAATGAAGCTACTGTAAGAGGAAACATTTCTGACAGTTTTGTCAAGCTCAAGAATTCAGATCAGTCAATCTGCTGGTCAGAAAAAAAGGATGTGGTTCTTACTATGAGTGCAAAAGAAGCCAGCTATGCAGAAAAAACCCAACAGATAAGTGTACTGTGCTTGACAGCCATTTAATAGAGTTTATATTCAGACTGCAATGAAGAAGTTTTCACATCTGAACTGGGGAGAAGGGGAGAAGGGAAACCATAGATGTGCTTTCTATAAAAGCAAAGAATGTTCCTTTCCACAGCATTTCATTCAAATCATGTAATTTTTGGTTAAAACATCACGGTACTCCTCTATTGCTCTGCAAAGGGGATCCTGGTCCACATGAAGGTTTTTTGAAGATCCAGCACATCCAGTTTCAAGTTCAGCAGTGGCTGAGGGGAAAAGAGACAAGATTGTTTATGTTACTTCTACAGCAGACAGGGAGAAATAAGGCACCGTAAGAGTAGAGACTGCATAACTCAAGAGTCTGCAATCCTGAACAAGACTTCAAAATTTCCAAGGACACCTAACAAGGGAAGAGCTGGGCACAAAGGAAGAAACACATGTTGTGCACATGTGCTTATCAATCAAAAGCATTTCTAAAGCTAGTGACAGACATTCCAGAGGCTACACACTAAACATCTTGTGGGACTCCACACGACTCCAGTGGCCCTTAACAGTGCCTCTTAATGTAGCCCCTGCAGAGCTCTTTAACCTGAAGTCTTTGCTTTCCTTAAATGTTCAAAGCCGTGCTTTATTGCAACACTACAGCTACACAGCTGCAGTCCCTGCAAAGCAGTGACTCTGGAGGACCAACTATCATGAAGCAAGTGGCTCTCCTCTTTGGACTCCTGGCCTCAAGTTATAGAGCTCCATGTTTTATGCTCCATGTTGCAAGCACTGAACTCATGTTTGCCTAAACACTACTGAACGATCTCTTCCTAAAGAAATGTTGTCTTTTATCCCTGATCACGTTCTTCTTACTTGTTCAAAACAAGACTGACTGCAGCAGCTAAGCTACAAAGACCAGCCATGAATCATAGCAAGACAAATCAAGATCTAACAGCAGAGAGTATGTACGGTATGGTTTAGTACTGAATGCAATCCATGTACAGGGAAGAAAGAGATGGCTGAAGTCTCTAAAGAGCTATAAAAATCTGGGGGCTTCTTTGATGTTTTGCTGGAGATTAACTCTAGTGAATAGCAATTTCATCTCAAGCCAAGTGTTTCTAGGTGGGGCAGTGGATGAATTTTCTTTTTGCTTGTTTTTTCCTAGGCAAGTGCATAACATTCTATGCAATATTTTGGGAAGCAGGAATTTTTCACATTCAAGTCTAAACTGCAGAGCCAGCAGAAAAAAATCTCTGTGCTTAGCAGAGGAAGTTGAAAATAACAGCTTGAAATTTCTATGGAATTTCTATGTCAAGACATAGAAAGAGACACCTTTTTCCTTAATAACACTCCTAATGTAATGACACAATACCTTCTTTCAGTTCCTTTGTGATTTTTTCATCCAGTTCCTGTCGTACCTAGAATTAAACATCAAATATACAGTTAAGACATAATACGACCCAAATGTAACTGCTAAAACTTCTAAAACATTCTTATACCCCATGGACAGTGTGATAAAACCTAAAAATATCATCCCAAATGGAGATGATGGCCTGTGATGGCCAAGAAGGCCCTGGACCACATGAGCTATGTGGAAAGGCTGAGAGAGCTGTGACTGTTTCTTTCCTGGAGTAGACAAAGCTCAGGCGACCTTGTCTGTGTGTATTAACTACCAGGGGGGTGGAGTAACAGAGATGGAGCCAAACTCTTCTCAGTGGTGCCAAAAGAACAACTCCCCCCAAGCCTCCAGTTTTTTTCAAGCGTGGAAATAAAGTCAACACATGGATTTCTTTGAAAAGGAAGGAAAAGGCCTTGAATGAAAATACACCTTTGAGGACTGACAATGTCTCCACTGTCCTCCTGCCCCCTCTGGAGAAGGCATCAAGTACCAAGGCCTGAACAACAAGCCCTAATGAGGCCTGAACAATAGGCCCGGAGCCAAAGTTGACCTTAGATGAACCTTCCAACCAAATGTTACCTATAGATATCTGCTCATTAACAAAGTATTGTTATATGTGTGCATTTATTGGCAGAACATGTATTTACATTTCTGTATCTAGAAACTAGATGAGGCCACATCTGGGTATAGGATCAAAGATAACTCCCTTGGTTCCTCCTTGATCCCTGGCCAGGCTTTGGGAGAAAGCCAACAGGGGAATGAAACTACACATTAAGTCAGCTTTGTTTAACAGTATAAAAGCTGGGCTATTATACTGTTATCTATCACAGCTATCACAGAAAATTTGGGGGAGCCTGGTGGCCTGCAAGGTGGATGCACCACAGGAGTTCCCAGTTACCTCAGGTCTCCAGTCCTTCACTGTGACACCTCCCCCAGACAGCTGAGGTGTCTCAGACTTGGATTATGGCAAAGTACTGGAGTAACTGGTGGTGTATCCTTCTTTATCACTATAGGCATTCTTTCGTAGTAATCATTAGGTGCATTGCTTAGCTTATCCTTTATAATTCTTTGCTAATGATTATATGATTTGCTTAGCTTAGCATATCCTTCCAGAATTCACTGCAGTTTTACATTATAGTAAATTCCACTATTCCTCAAGTTGGTGTCTGTGTCCTGAGCAGGTACCTCTCACTG
>VZRH01001940.1:93601-108017 GCA_013397555.1 Urocynchramus pylzowi | reverse complement strand
GATCCCACCACCACGAGGATCCCACCACCACGAGGATCCCACCACCACGAGGACCCCACCACGACACTTCTGCATTTTCACGCAGCGACCAAACCACCCAAGGCATCGGCGAGGCCGAAGCAGCCAAGTGGAGCAAGTCCTCCTGGAAAAGGAGCCGTTCCAGAGCGGAGCAGGGGCTAGAGCTCGGACATGGAGCCGAGGCAGCCCTGGGATCAGCAGCACAAACCCATTAAGGCCGGCCAGCGGCAGCAGGAGCTTTCTGAGGAGCCTCCGTGCCCTCCAGGCACTCCAGCAGAAGTTGCACAGCTGTCCCGGCCAGGGGAAGGACAGATAAGGCTCAAATGATTCATTCAGTGCAAACTTTTATTTGTTCTTGCTTACCCAGAGGAGCCAGCAGCTGCTAATGCTGAACTGGGCCGGCTCCCAAGCGCAGACAAAGGCTGCAAAAATGGCTTTAAGGAGGAACTGACTGTTCAAAAAAGCAATCCTAGAAGAGGGAGTTAGAAAGAGGGAGTGCAGCGCGGCGCAGGAGGAAGAGGAAGCCAGAGAGCACCTAAAAATAAATTTTAAAAAAAGCAGCGAGGCGCAGGACAAAGGCCTCGGGCGCACGTGACCGTTCCCCGCAGCGGAGGCAGGATGCGAGCTCGGAACACAACACTCCCTCCCCAGCAACCCCACGTACAGAGCCCCAAGCACCTCCCAGCTCAGCCAAAGCCACCACCAGCACCTTTCCCACCCAGGACGGGCTTTTTCCCCCGTGCCACAAATCCCCCAGGTGCAGGATGCTGGGCATGACCCAATGCACCGAACGCAGCAAGGCTGGAGCCGGGCAGAAGAGCTTGGAAATGTGAAAGGAATTGAAAGGAAGTCTGGAAAATGAGGTTCCTCCCGAGAACCACCCTCAAAAATAGCCAAAGTCCTGAGGAAGCACTACCCCTGCATCCCCCCAGGCTGTGCCTTCAGCAGATGTGAGCAGAGCTGGTGGGCAGCTCGTGAGTTCACTGTGAAACAGCCAGAAAATGCAGCTGAGAGAGGAGCCTGTCCTGTGCCTGCTGCTGCAGCTGGGACCGACACCGTGGCTCCCCTCCCGTGGCTCCAAGGCTGCAGAACAGCCCGAGATGGGACCCTCCTGAAGGACATCAGCCCTCAGTGCCCTGAGCCAGCCCCACTGGTGGTCCATCAGCCCTCAGTGCCCTGAACTGGCCCTGCTGGTTGCCCACCCACCCTCAATGCCCTGAGCTGGCCCTGCTGGTTGCCCATCACCCCCAATGCCCTGAGTTGGCCCTGCTGGTGGCCCACCCACCCCCAGTGCCCTGAACTGGCCCTGCTGGTTGCCCATCACCCTCAATGCCCTGAGCTGGCCCTGCTGGTGGCCCACCCACCCCCAGTGCCCTGAACTGGCCCTGCTGGTTGCCCACCCACCCTCAATGCCCTGAGCTGGCCCTGCTGGTTGCCCATCACCCCCAGTGCCCTGAGCTGGCCCTGCTGGTGGCCCACCCACCCCCAGTGCTCTGAGCTGGCCCTGCTGGTGGCCCACCCACCCTCAATGCCCTGAGCTGGCCCTGCTGGTGGCCCACCCACCCCCAATGACCTGAGCTGGCCCTGCTGGTGGCCGTGCCCACCGGACACTGGCAGGAGCTCCACCCCAGGCCCAGGAGCGAAGCCAGCGTTGTTCCCTCTCCATGAGCATCCTTCAGGATGCTCCCTTCACACCTTCCCCCAGCCCCAGCAGGGCTCACAGCCGTGCAGGGAAGGAACAAACGCCCAGGGATGGGAGAGGCACTTACAGGACGGGCTGAACATCACCAGCGTGGTGGAGATCTCCAGCCCTGAGAACATCCAGCGAGTTCCGCTCCCGGGAAGCCGCGGCTCCGCATCCCACATTCACTTCTGCTTCATCCCTGCCACCCAGCCGATCCTCGGCGCTGCAGGGAGAGCATCTGAGCCGCGCCGAGCCGGGTCAGACGCCAGCCATGCCACGGAGCAGCCTCTCAGATCTGACTCATCCCGTCCCGGAGCGGCTCCGGCAGCGTTTATTTCACCCCCAGCCAGCCGGGGTCTCTCAGAGCCCGCAGCTGCGCGGCTGCCGAGCTGGGCTGTGCCCACAGAGCCACCTCGCAGCCACCGCGGGCCAGCGGCAGGAGCCCTGCATGGCACTGGCTGCTGGTCCTCACGCCGAGCTCCCTGAGCTCATGACTGAGTAACGCCGGCCAGCCAAGAATAGAGAGCTTGAAGTGAAACCTCCCGGGATTGGCAGCTATTTCGGGCGCGCTCAGCCGCCGGGGCTGCGTGACATAAGAGGATATAAAAGAGGAAACTCTGCACAACAACTCTCACCTCGCCGAGAGAGACCCAGGTGGCAGCAGGTAGGGCTGCTGTGAGCGCCCTTGGGGCGAAGCCACCGCTGTGGCAGCCCCCGATGGCACCCCCGTCCTCCTGAGCAGGCAGCAGTGGCACCCCGAGGTGGCTGTCCCCAGCCCCGAGCATCCCCAGGGCTGAGCCCACCGGGAAATGCAGAGCTGCAGCCCAGTGTGGCCACGGCTCCTCCAGGCCAAACCCAAACCCCACACAAACCACCTCGAGCCCACGTTGAGCTGAGCTTGTTGCCACAGGTTCAGCCTGCCCAGGCACCTCCGTGGAGCAGGAATTGCAGAGATGCTGCCGTGGAAAAGGAGCCTCAAAGGGAGCCAACAGGACCGAGGCACCTGGAGCACCCCCAAAGCCCAAATCCCAAACCCCAAACCCCAAATCCCAAATCCCAGCTCTGCCCAAGCAGCCCCTCAAGCTCCTGGCTCAGCTCACCCCTGGAAGGAAGGGCTGGGATTGCACCCAGCCACCAGATGTGGGGAGGAAAGATCTGGTCCTGGTTAACAACCAGCACCGAGATTAATGCAGGAAAATTTAAATGGCAATTCTGGGAGAGCGTTTGATTTCAAACCCTTAGATACCGGGAAAACAAAACACACAAGCTGCAGTTTGTGGAGATCAAACTCAGCACCTGAAACCAGTCCCTGCCAGTTCACAGCGTGTCCGTCCCTCGTGATGCCACTGTGCTCTGCCAGCTCACTCACATCCCAGAAATGTGCTTTCTCCTGGGTTTTTGGTCAGGAGTAAGTCACCAGCCAGACTGACAGAGTCTACAGTGCTAATTAGGAAGAAATTCCTCCCTGTGAGGGTGGTGAGGCTGTGGCACAGGTTGCCCAGAGAAGCTGGGGCTGCCCCTGGATCCCTGGAAGTGTCCAAGCCAGGTTGGATGGGGCTTGGAGCAGCCTGGGACAGGGGAAGATGTCCCTGCCCATGGCAGGGGTGGCACTGGATGAGCTTTAAGGCGCCTCCCATCCTAAACCACCCCATGATTCTATGAAATTGAATTCCCCAAACAGTCTGCTCTAAAAACACCCTCCAAAACTTACCCAGGGCATGAGGGGGAACAGGGCACCTCTGACTCCATCCCTCACCCAGACAGTGACAGCCAGTTAAGGCCTTCCAGTTAAACCCAGCTTCCAAAGGCTGAATAACCACCACAAGCCACAGATCTGCTTAACGTGCAGTTCAATTATCCCAGCACTGCTGTCCCCGTGCCAGCAGGTGACAGGGCCCAGACAAACCCAGCCATGGCAGGGACTGTCCCTTGCCATGGAGACCCTCTCTGGGACGCTGCCACCTCCACTCTGTGCCCACCACTGCAGAGAGGGGTTGGTGCAGTCCTGGAAGAAGGAAAAGGCCGAGGCAGGGACGATGCTGAGCTCAGCAGAGGCTCCTGCAGCCAGGAGCTCTGTGGTGCCTCCACCATGGGACAGCAAGGAGCCAATGCCAGGCCCCCACAGCAGGACAGAGAGACCAGGGTGACACACAGGTGACAGGAAGGACATGGCAAAACCCAGGAGTGAGCAAGGCAAGGGACGTGGGAGAAGGGACAGAGCCCACCTGGGAGACAGCTCTGCTGTGAACATTCTCACCCTGCAGCCACTGAGGATAACCCCGGGAGCAGCTGCTTCCAGCAGCCTCCCCAGAGCTCTGAAGGCAGCTGGATGGGGCAAAGAGGCCAAGGCAGGAGCAGAAGAAACAATTTTCATGTGGAAGTTGCACCCCCAGGCTACGAATGAAAGTTATCTTCAGTGCATTGAGCCCCGGGCAAACCTGGGGAATTTACATAAGCCTTGAAGTTCAGGAAAGCATAAAGGAAGAAAGAAATCGAGAGAGCAAACCTGGCTTTGTCTCCAGCATCGTGAGGAAGTTCTCCACATTTTCTGTGCTGCCCAAGGCTCCTCTTACACAACAGCAGCTTAGGAAAAAGCAGCCTCAGCATCAACAGTTTTCCCTCCCTCGTGTAAGAGATCCTCCTTCCATGAGAGATCCTCCTTCCATGAGAGATCCTCCTTCCATGAGAGATCCTCCTTCTATGAGAGATTCTCCCTCCAGGAGATCCTCCCTCCACAGGAGATCCTCCTGCATGGGAGATCCTCCTTCCATGAGAGATCCTCCCTCCAGGAGATCCTCCTTCCATGGGAGATCCTCCTTCTATGAGAGATCCTCCTTCCATGAGACATCCTCCTTCCACGGGAAATCCTCCTTTTGTGGGAGATCCTCCTTCCATGAGAGATCCTCCTCCATGGGAGACCCTCCTCCATGGGAGATCCTCCTTCCATGGTAGATCCTCCTTCCATGAGAGATCCTCCTTCCATGGGAGATCCTCCTTCCATGGGAGATCCTCCTTCCATGGGAGATCCTCCTTCCATGAGAGATCCTCCCTCCAGGAGAGATCCTCCTTCTATGAGAGATCCTCCTCCATGGGAGATCCTCCTTCCATGGGAGATCCTCCTCCATGGGAGATCCTCCCTCCCTGAAAGCTCAAGAACACCCCCAGAGATCATCCCAGCACCACATCCTGACTCCCTCCTGCAGCTCCAGGGAGTTGCTCCTCCCAGGAGAACTGCCCGGCTTCCAGCCCTTCCAGGGCTGCAGGATGCTCCAGAGGCTCCTGGGGCACGCTGCTTCCTTTCAGAGCAGCACATGACCCAAGTGAAGCAGGGGAGGACCCAGGGAAACACTGGGAGGATGCTCCAGGCTGGCACCACTGACAGGGACACCCCACACATGTAAAAATCCTCTCCATGAGGAGAAACGAGGCTCTCCTGGAGAGCAGTGTGAGCCACCCCCAGCTCCCAGCTCTTCCCCCAGCTCCTGCCCCTCTGTCCTCCTGTTCCCTGCCTTTGGTCCCACCTTTCAGCGAGGAGCAGAGCGTGCCCAGCTCAGCAGGGTTTGTTTTGCACTGGTGTGAGCCGTGTTTTGATCCAGCTCTGCAATGCTGCCCTGTGGAAGAGCCAATTCTCCTGCTGGCACCGTTCCTGCTCCTGGATACCAACAGCTCACGGGACAAAGCCCGATGGATCTGGGTGTCAGGGTGGTTTGTCACTGGGCTGAGGGGCAGGGCAGCCAGGCCCCGAGGAAAACCCCACAAACTCCTTCCTAATTCTTCTTCCAGCAGCCACACACCACACCTGGCCTTGAGACTGAACTTTTAGGTTGAGGAAACCAACAAAGGTGGGCTGGATGTGTGCAGGGATCACAAATGAACACAAAGGTGGGCTGGATGTGTGCAGGGATCACAAATGAACACAAAGGTGGGCTGGATGTGTGCAGGGATCACAAACAGACCCAAAGGTGGGCTGGATGTGTGCAGGNCTGGATGTGTGTAGGGATCACAAATGAACCCCAAGGTGGGCTGGATTTGTGCAGGGATCACAAATGAACACAAAGGTGGGCTGGATGTGTGCAGGGATCAGATCTGAGGCCACTGCCTCACTCCAGCCCCTCTGTGAGGCCGGGACCTCCATGGAGACCCACCCTTAGGATGTCCCCTCCCTGCTGGAGGCCTCCCTGGGTGACAGCGTGGCGCTGACTCAGGGCTCTTTCCTCAGCATCCTCGGATGTTGCCCAAGAGGCACCAGCAGGGTGTCAGGGACGGTGTCAGGGACGGTGACAGGGACGGTGACAGGGACGTGTGGCACCCACAGCTCTGCCACCTCAGCGCTGCTGAGCCGCCTGCACGGTGAGTCTGGGAAAGCTCCAAACTCACTCCACTGGGGCTCTGTTTGCTATTTATAGTGTGACAACCGGCTGGGACAGTGCCACCCAGGCCTCCTGGCTCTGCCCAAGCTCAAAGCCAAGCGGCCGAACCCCGCTCGGCGCTGCCGGAATTCGGCGCATTCATTCAGAGTTAGCAACTGCTGCTATATCGGGAAGGCAGCTTCAAGGGAAGGCAGAGCTCTCCAAGACAGAGAAAGAAAACAAATCCCTCGCCTGCAGTCTGCAGGCCAGAGCTGCTCTCCGAAATTTCCTTGGCTCGGCTTAACAAGACCCGGGTTTTTCGGCGAAAAAGTGAACGTTTAGCAGCCCTGCACACCCCTGAACTCCCCCTCGGAAGCTTCGTGACTCCATCACATCAAACAGCAAATGTGCCAATTCAGGCCTCCCCTGAGCGACAGAATTGTCCCCAACAAGCCCTGGCCCTGCCCTGCCCTTCGGGAAAGGCACCTGGAGCAGGGCAGCCGGTCCAAGGAGGTGGGCGTGGGGTGGCCAGAAACAAACCCCGTGCGTGAAGGCACCAACAAAGGCAGGAAAACATCCCGGCCGCCGGGGCTGCTCCCTGCAGGGCTTCCCGAGGTATTTTTAGGGCACTCAGACAAGGAGCAGCCGTGCCAGGCGGGAGCAGGAGCCGCGCTCACAGGGGCTGCCCCAGCCTGACACCCACTCAGGACGGGCAGGACACGCTGCTGTGGCCGTGTGTCCCCTCCCCGCCTCGGCAGGGACACTCGAGTCAGCAGAGAAGCTGTTAATGGGGAGCCGGCAGAGCCTGAACGGGACGGATGCATTCCTGCCCTCGGGGAGCATAGCAAGGGAATGAGACACGCACCGGCGAGGAGTCGGCAGCTCCAGCTCCAGGACTGACTCACCTCCCTCCTGTACTGTCCCAGAGAGCAGCGACGGGGCTGGATGGAGATCAAAAGGTAATAAATCAGATGAGAACAACTCAGGTTTGATGTTTGAACCAGAGATGGAAGAGGAGATTCGCCACCTCCCCTGCTGGAGTCGGGCAGCGGGGCAGAAGGAGCTGCCTGGTTTCGGAGCCTTGCCAACACACTTGTTTGTTTTTTCCCCTCCTCAAGGTCCCAGCTGTTAAATCCATGATTGCAGGATTTCCCAGACTCACTGAAAAAGCACGTATGCCATTGTGTCCCACTGCTGGAACAGGAAAAAGCCTGAAAATCTGAGCCACAGGCTCCAAACACACAAGGTCTCCTTACAACTGACGTTTTCAAACCTCATTTTTCTTTCAGCGGTTTCTAAATGGTTCAGAGTTTTGCAGCACTGCCTTTCAGCTTCCCCAGAATTGTTCCTATCCCAGTGTCCCACGGTGGGGGAACTTTTTGGCATCAAGTGTCCCAAAGCCACTGCTGTGGCCACTCACATCCTCAAAGTCTCAGAGGACTTTGAGCCACCAACCTCCAACCCCTGATGGAAGCGGGCTCTTGACTCCAATTCCCATCCAGCCAAATGTGAACACAGAAGCCAGGGCCAGCCACTCGTGCTCCAGCCACCTGAATTCCCCATCTCTCAACTCAAATCCAGGCCCCCAGTTGCAGGAGGACACGGAGTTTCTCTCTTTGCTGCTCCACAGAGAACACGGTGTGACACCGAAACGCCCCTGCCAGCTCAGAGCCGCCCAGGACAGCAGCCAGCACCCAGCCAAAGCCTCTCCCTGCCCCGGGGAGGTTCCCAATGAAGCCATTTAATAACTGCAGGAAAAGACACGCTCCCGTGTGCCCGTCCACGCTCACCTCCATCCCCGAGCTGCAGGATGAGACTCACTCTGGGACCGGCCCTGACACTGGGACCAGACACCTGAAGGGTTCAGGGCCCTGCTCAGGACAGGTGTAACCGCCCCACACGCTCCCTGCTGAGCTTCCAGCCCCACTGCCAGAGCCTCTGCTGCCATTTTCGTGCTCCCACTTCCTGCTCACATCAGGCAGAGAGTAGGAAGTGCTGAAATCCTCCGACCCTCGCTGCAAACCAGGAAGCGCCTGAGATCCCCTGAGAAAGGCTGAGATTTCAGGCTGGAGCCCTCTGCAAACATCTGCTCAGAGGCATCGCATCCGGACCCTCACTCCCCATCCCCCCGGGGCTCTGTCTGCTGCAACAAACCCGGGGCAGGACCACTCACAGCTCATCCTGTCGGGAAAACACTGAGGCAGAATCCAAACCCTGCGGCCACTCGCTTCCCTCCCCCTGCCGTGAGCGACACCTCATCTCTCTCCTGCCCCAGCCGTGTCCAGCACATCCCACACCTCCTCCACAGGATTCTCCCAACATCCCATTACTCAGCAAAGCCTCCAGACCACAGATAGCACCTTTACCACGGAAAAAAAAAGGTGTGGGAAGCTGCTTTCTGGGAGCCCAGGCATTGCCAGCACAGGGCAAACTTTGGATGGTGCACAAATCCATCCAAAGCGGGCTGCACTGGCTCGTGGCTCTGGCAGACGGATCTGGGGGATTTGGGGCACGCACAGCTCTTTTCCCAGTGCTCATCCTTTTCCCACAAGGTATTTGGAGAGAGAGAGGCGCCCTCGCAGCAAATGCACCAAGGGCAAACCCAGCAGTGCCGCTGCTCCTCTGCCCTCACACTCCCTGCATGCGCCGCCGGCCCTTCCGAAGGGAAAGGCAACCGGATCAGCACAAAAACATTCCAGCAAACCACAGGCTCGGCTTTGCCGCATCCGAGCACTTGCTCTCCCAAGGCGGCCGCGGGTCTCGCTGGACCCGGTGAGCCGGGGACTCGTGAGCCCGAGCTCCCTCCCCAGGTCCCGGCTGAGCCCCGCAGCCACACGCACGCATCCCGCGGGACACGGGCTGCATCAGCTGCTCTGGGAGTCGCCATCCCCCGATGCTTCCCCCGGCACCGGCACAGCACCTCCGCTCCCGGGGGTGACAGCCCTGCCAGCAGCTGTCCCTCGATACGGGAGGGTCACCGCCACCCCAGCGAGCCCCGGCTGAAGCTGCAAAGCCCAGGCAGGCACTGCCGGGATCCGGCACCCCCGGGACGGGCGCTCCCCGTCCAGCCCGCGCCCCTCCCGGGAGCCTGCCAGCCCCGGGGGCTGCGGGAGCAGGGGGTGCAACACCTGGGGAGGGGGCGAGCGGAGCCGCTCGGAGCGGGGGCTGCTCCCTCCCGCGGGGAACGGAGCCGAGCCGGGACGCGGAGAGGGGACGGGGACCCCACAACCCGCGGGGGTGACAGACCCGCGACTGCCCCTGGCCGCCGCCCCGGTGTCCCGGTGTCCCCTTGCCCCGGTGTCCCGGTGCCTACCTTGTGCTGGCGGCGGCGACCGAGGCGATGCCGGAGCGTCCTCGGGCGGGGGCGGCGGAGCGGGGNTCCGCCCCCGGGCCGGGCCGGGACCGGACGGGCCGGGGGCGGGCGGCGCGTTCCGGGTCAGAGCTCCGCGACACGAGGGACCGGGAGCGGCGACTTCCAGCGGCTGGAGAGAGCCGGGCGGCGGGAATCGGGGCCGAGCGCTGGTCGCTGGATGCCAAACTTGACCCCGAGCCCGTCCATCCCGGGTGATGGCGGAGCCACCAAAGTGCTGGGAAAGGGGCAGCAGAACGGCCGAGCACGGGGAGAGCTCCGGGCACCGAGTTGGAGCCGAGCGCTTCCACCTGGCACCTGCCCGGGCTCCTCCATCACCCGGGGGACCGGGACGGGGCAGTTCCCACCGCACCGGGGCCGGGGGGATGAGCCGGGGGCAGGAGAGCGGGAGCATCCCGTGGGGTGAGCAGAGAACAGGACAGCAGGAACATCCCGTGGGGTGAGCAGAGAACGGGACACCGGGAACATCCCGTGGGGTGAGCAGAGAACGGGACAGCAGGAACATCCCGTGGGGTGAGCAGAGAATGGGACACCGGGAGCATCCCGTGGGGTGAGCTGAGCTGAGCACAGGACACCGGGAACATCCCATGGGGCGAGCTGAGAACAGGACACTGGGAGCATCCCACAGGCTGAGCTGAGCACAGGACAGTGGAATCATCCCCACACAGTGACCAGGGCAGCCGAGCACCACAAAGAAAGAAACGGAACCAATTTCAGGGCGAAGGAGGGAGGTGCCTGTGCTCAGGGGCTTCAAATCCTGTCCAAAAGCACAGCGAGACGCCGAGGTTCCCTCGCTGCCAGCGGGGGAGCAGGGCTGCAGCTCCTCGGCGAGGGAACAGCTGCTTTTCCAGGAACTCCAAAGCGCGGGGGGATTCTCCAACCACGGAATTACACTTCTCTTTTCCAAGGAAGAAATCACTTCAGACCCAGAGCAAAGCCCTGCCCGGTGCCGGGGTGAGGAGCCTGGCTCAGCTGCAGCCCCGGAGTCTCTGGGGTCAGTGGGTGCAGTGAGACAGCACCGAAACACGGGTGGGCAGGGATGTGCTTTTGCTGAGTTATTTTGCTCGTTTTTATGGTACCAAAACAGCTCTGGGAAGTTACACACCGAGCTCACAGGCCGGCACATTTGTAACCCTGCTTACAGAGTGGTTATTTTTGGCACCTGCTGAAGCTGGGAGGTTTCAGGGTGCATCTCACCCACCTCCAGGGCTTTCTCTTTCACTTTAATTTATGCTCATTCTCTTCAAGATCAGCCTTTCCTTCCCTTTCATTTCCAAAGCCTCGTTGATCCACAGAGAAACCTCACATGAGGAGAGGCACAGCCCTCAAACAGCACCTGACAGTTCAGTCAGAGCAGTGGCAGCAGCTTTTTAAAGAATTCAGAATTACCGGGGTTACACTTAACGCCTCTCTGATCTGGAAAACAGCACCAGAACAGAAGTCTCAGCCCAGGAACCTTCAGAGCCCCAGCAACACCCAAATTGCCCTGACAAGGTTTTTCTGACTAACAGCTCATTCTGAGAACCGTCAATAACTTCACAACTAAGTCCCAGCGGGCCCTGCTCTGCATAAATTTGCATATTACTGAGTGGAGCCAACCAGAGGTGAGAGTGGTGGGGACCATTCTATGAACAGCAGCTGGAGAAGGGGATTCATCCTCCCCATAGAGCTCTTTCTGCTGTCCAGTGCCCAGAATTCCCTTAAATTCATCATTCCAAAGGCTCAAACTCATCAGGAAGGACAAGCTGTGCTCAGCCAGCCCCAGAATTCCTGCAGATCTTTCCATTTTGGTGCAGAATCATGGAACAGCCTGAGTGGGATGGATCATGGAGTCCAACCTCTGTCTCTGCACAGGGCACCCCCAAAAACCACATCACAACCCATGGGAATATACCCCAGCACATCTTGGAGGAAGCTGGTGTTTTTCTCCTACAAAATAACAGCTTGGATTTGGGATGGGCTGGAAAACCAAAGTTTTCCCAGTCCCTGTATTCAACTTTGAAATTTGTGAGTTTTTCCCAATCCCATTTTGGAATAGAAGCAGTAGAAGGAGCAGCAGCCTGGCTTCTCCCATCAATCCCATTCAAAAATTATGTGAACACAAAGAGCCAAACGTGCCTCCAACAGCAAACAGATCCCACTGAAACCTTCCTCCATCGGGGTGAGGAGCTCAGGCTGAATTACTGGGGAATTTCAGCAGCCAGCAGCCCCGGGGGGCAATGGAGATCATTGAACTGAGATTATTTTGGAAGCACAGCTGGTATTTTTAGCCTGGAAAACGAGGCACCGCTTCCCTTTCTGGAGTCCCTCCTCCCGGGGCCGGCCAGGCGGGGCTCTGCTGTGCCAGGCAGGGGGATATTGCAGAACCCGCTGCCGGTTGGGAAAGAAAGGGGTTATTTTGATCCGTGGAGATGGATGAGCTTCACCCCCACACGTTGTGCAACCCTCAGACCGTCGGCGGAGGAGACAAAGGCGCTCGAGGCTGCCCGGGCTCGTCCCGGCTCCCAGAGCCAGCCCAGGGCAAGCAGGGAGGCTCCCACAGCAGCCCGAGAGCTCAGCCCTCATGGAAGGGGTGGGCAAGAGTCAGGAGAAGGTCTCGGGCTGCCAGGAGGGGAAAAATGGGTGGGAAAAGGTGGTGGTTTCCCACCTAAGACTTTTCTCTGCTTTGCTGGTTGCCAGCCCTGCTCCTGAGCCGTGCAGCAGAGAGCTGGAAAAGACAAGGATAAGGCTGGTGATGTCTGCAGGGCTGGCCTGGCCTCCCAAGGGCAGGAGGCACAAGGATGTGCCAGGGGATGGCCCAGGCACGGGGGGCACAGGCAGCTCTGTGCTGGGCACCTCTTCCAACACTCATCCCCCATCACCCAGGAGCCTCTCAGGGACCCCCGGGCACCCCCTGAGCTCTGATCTGCCCCACTCCCCTTCCCAGGCTTCCCCTTCCCGCTGCAAACGGGAGCATCTGGAGCAGAAGAGGCCAGGCAGGTGGTGGCAGCAGCAGGTGAGGAGTGACTCGGTTTCGGGCGGACGGGAGAGCAGCGTGGCCGGCCCGCCCAGATTTATGGAGCTGGGAAGGCTGGGCTGCAGCCAGCGAGCTCCTGGCACGGGGCTGGCCCACCTGGAGCCCTGGAACAGGGAGCTGATGGGGCTGGAGCCCTGGAAAAGGGAGGTGATGGAGCTGGAGCTCTGGGAACAGGGAGCTGAGGGGGCTGGAACCCTGGAACTGGGAGGTGATGGAGCTGACCCACCTGGAGCCCCTGGAACAGGGAGCTGATGGAGCTGACCCACCTGGAGCCCTGGAACAGGGAGCTGATGGGGCTGGAACAGCGAGCTAAGGGGGCTGGAGATCTGGAACAGGGAGGTGATGGAGCTGGAGCTCTGGGAACAGGGAGCTGAGGGGGCTGGAACCCTGGAACTGGGAGGTGATGGAGCTGACCCACCTGGAGCCCTGGGAACAGGGAGCTGATGTAGCTGACCCACCTGGAGGCCTGGAACAGGGAGTTGATGGAACTGACTCACCTGGAGCCCTGGAACAGGGAGCTGATGGAGCTGGCCCACCTGGAGCCCTGGAACAGGGAGCTGACAGGACTGACCCACCTGGAGCCCTGGAACAGGGAGCTGATGGAGCTGACCCACCTGGAACCCTGGAACAGGGAGCTGATGGAGCTGGCCCACCTGGAGCCCTGGGAACAGGGAGCTGCCCAGGATCTCCACAGTGGGCAGAGGTGACCAGGACAACACTGGATGCTGAACTGGAGGCACTGAGAGCCCTGCATGGCACTGCCTGGCATCCCCCTGCCAAAAGACTTCACCAAATGTGCCCTGAGAGCCCACCTGGTGCCCAGGCAGGGATTATCTCGCTCCTCCCAACCTCCACCTTCCCAGCACAGGCTTTCCCCTTTTCCCCTCTGTTTTTTCCTTGCTGGGGACAGAATTTGGGATGCTTGGAGGCCAAGCTGCTGATCCTGCCAGGCTCAGCAGCAGGATGGGCTGGCCTGGCAGGCAAGTGGGCGAGTTGCTGATTGGGGCACAAGGGAGCTTGGTGCCTTTTTTATTTGCTGATGTACGAAAGGAGAGGAACAGCTCACACCCTGTGTTGGGCAACACACGGGAGGAGACGCTGGGATCCTGAGCACCGAGGGGTTTGTGTCACATCCCTGGGGCTCAGCACGGCTCTGAGCAAAGGAAATGGGGCTAAAGCAGCACTGAGCAGGTACTGGCCATGCTGGACAAGCATTAGCCCACTCCTGGTGGTTTTTAGTCCCAGCTAAACACCAAGCACGGCTGCAGAGCCACCACTCAGCATTAAAACTTCCTGACTTTCATTCAGTAAAAAGTCAAATTATTCCTATTTCAATGCAAATCTGGGAGAGTGCAGACACTCTGCATACAGGAACTTGAATAATAAATGGGTTTTCTCCTTGTCTTGGCCCACCTCCACCTATGCCACGGTGGGTCCACCCTCCGTGGGGGCTTGGAGACCACCAGCACCCTCAGACAGCCCAAGTGGCTCTGGGGGCTGCCACCAGCCACCCCATTTCCCCATGAGCCCTGTCCTCTGCTTTAAACTGAGGGGTAACATGTGCTCAGCAACCCAAAAGTTTGTTTTAAATAGACACTCCTTGAATAAGACCTACAAAAATACCCCCATGTCCTGCTGCCGGGCGTGAAACCACAGCGCGGCAAAGAGGAACCGTCAACTTCAAAAAAAAAAAGAGTAAAAAACAAAAATAAGCACACTTCTGCCTCCTTCATCGTCCTGCTGCCGCCGTTGCACAAAGAGAACCGAGATGGGAGGGAAGGGGCGATGCCAGGGGGTGGGGGGCTCATCCGGGGTAAGGAGCTCCCAGGGGTCCCTCAAAGTCCGGAGTCCCCCGGGGTCTCTCCATATCCGGAGCCCCCCACGGTTTCTCAGGGTCCGGAGCCCCGCGGGGTCTCCCCGGGTCCAGAGCACCCCAGGGTCTCTCCATGTCCGGAGCCCCCCGGGGTCTCTCAAGGTCC
>VZRH01001940.1:79580-93495 GCA_013397555.1 Urocynchramus pylzowi | reverse complement strand
ATGTCCGGAGCCCCCCGCGGTCCCTCAGTGTCCGGAGCCCCCCGGGGTCTCTCAAGGTCCGGAGCCCCCCGCGGTCCCTCAGTGTCCGGAGCCCCCCGGGCTCTCCCCGGGTCCGGAGCCCCCCTCTCACCTTCCCCCGCTGCGCTCGCGGGGCTCCGGTTACGTCCCCAGGGGAGAGAAAAACATTTGCTTTAAAAACAGGAAAATGTGATTGTCAAACCACAACAATGGGCCGGGAAGGGGCCGCGGCGGCTCCGAATTTCGCTCCAAAACACCCAGCGAGTGACTCAAAGTTTCTGCGCCGAGCCCGGGTGGCCCCGCGCCCTCTCCCGGCCCCAGCCGGGACTCGGTGGCCTTTAATGAGCCTTAATTAATGTTTCCCTGGTAATGGGGCACCAAATGCACCCCCAAGGCATCCCCGACGGGGTTTGAAGGCACAGAAGAACCTGGTGGGTTCCTCTCTGCACCCTCAGCCCGAGGGCAGGGAGTGACAGGACAGGGGGAATCACTTTGCACCGACAGGGAGCAGATTTAGATGGGTTATTAGGGAGAGATTCCTCCCTGTGAGGGTGCTGAGGGCTGCTCTGAGAAGCTGGGATCCCTGGAAGTGTCCAAGGCCAGGTTGGACAGGGCTTTTACCGGGTTTTTATAGATTTCTGTCTTTTTAATATAACTAAAAGCAGCTCCCACACGGCAAATCCAGGAAATTCCATCACACCTGCACATGGACCACTCCCTCCTCTTCCTCACCTTTTTCTTTGAAGAAGCTCAGACCAAGCAGTTTCACTGAGAAGGGTTACAGAAGCTTTGCAAATGTCACTGGGAATTGTTTATTTCCCTTTGTTTAAAGCCCAGAGGGTTTGTAGCCAGAGAAGGGAAGAATAACCGGCAAAACTCTGTTTTTCTAAACACCAGGAGAAGGAACAAACGCGTCTGGCACACTCTGGGCACGCCAGCAACAGAGGCTGTCCCCCCCCAGGTGTGACACAACCTCCTTGGCCACCTCCAGAGTCCCCCCCCCCAGGTCCCTGCTGCCCCTCCTGCACTTTGAAACAGGAGGAAAAGGGGGAGGAAAGAGGAGAGATTGGGCTGCATCTCCTCTGCTCCTCCAAACGGCTGTGATTGACCCTCATCTGCACTAATTGCTGGCCACCAGCAGGTTCCATCTGCTGCTGCTCCCAGCTGTTGAGAACAGCCCTGGAGGTGTTTGCTCGGCCCAGAAGCAGCTGTAGGATCCCAGGGACTGAAAGTTTTCCTGTCACAGTCTATGAAGTGCCTCCCCTTTCTCCCCCTGAGCATCCCAGGACAGGCTCAGTTCTTGTGCTGCGTCCTTCCCTGTCCTCCCCTTCCCCCTCTGTCCCTCAGACCAGGGGAATGAGGCGCTCACAGCAGAGCTGTGCTGCCAAGCCAACCCTCCAAAACTCACGGGCACCTGCAGGCAGAGGTCTGCAGGTCAGAGGATTCAACTCTAAATGCCAAATCCTCCAGTTCACGTCCTGGTTTCTGAGCCAGAGCCCTTGAGCTCAGCTTTCTCGACAGTCCAGGGAACCAAAACCAGTTGGGTTTAGCTGGAAATTCCCAGGAGGGGGTGTGGGAGCATTTCACCACTTTCAGCACTTTTGAGACAGGACAAAACTCGACAAATTCTCCATCACAGCCCCGAGCCGTGGTGTCAAGAGCTGCACTTCTCTGTCTTGATGCAATTTCCCAACCCATCCAGGGGAAGACAGCCAGGAAGTGCCAGGGGGTGCCAAGAGAAGGGACAAAAGCTGGAACAGGAGTTCCAGGTGTCTCTGAGGAAGCAGAGATGCCCCCCATGTCCCAGCTCCAGTGGGTGAGGGGAGCTGGGTGAGGAGACTGTCCCTGGCTGTGTGGTGACAAACCGGCGGTGACAATGAGCAACAGCCACCTGCCCTGTCACCCATCCCTTCCTGGTGTCCCCCAGATCTCCAAAGCCAGCCCTTCACTGTCCATCAGAGCATCTCACAGCTGCCTAAAACACCAGAGGGGACGGGGACGTTGGGCTGTGCAGGCAAGAGCAGGAACAACACGGTGCAGACCAGACACAAGGGGCCCATGGCACCTTGGAACTGGGTGATCTTGGAGCTCCCTTCCAACCCAAACCTTCCTACAGTGAAGGTCCCTAAATCCCTGTGTGCTCTATGAGCTCCCTTCCAACCCAAACCCTTGTACAATGAAGGTCCCTAAATCCCTGTGTGCTCTATGAGCTCCCTTCCAACCCAAACCTTCCTACAATGAAGGTCCCTAAATCCCTGTGTGCTCTTGGAGATCCCTTCCAAGCCAAACCTTCCTACAATGAAGGTCCCTAAATCCCTGTGTGCTCTTGGAGATCCCTTCCAAGCCAAACCTTCCTACAATGAAGGTCCCTAAATCCCTGTGTGCTCTTGGAGATCCCTTCCAACCCAAACCTTCCTACAATGAAGGTCCCTAAATCCCTGTGTGCTCTGGGCACGGCCTGCATGCTCAGGACATGGCACAGTGCCCGTGTCCCCTGGCAAAGGCCACCCAGGCCCTCGGGCAGGCAGCAAAGGGAGCAAACACCACCCCAACAACCCACCAGAGCCTCCTCTTCTCCAAACCATTCACTCCCCTCCACATCTCCTCCAGAGCAGCTCAGGCCTGGAGGTGCCCAAACCCCCTGGCAGCGATGGAGAGCCGGAGGACAGAGATGCTCAGGAGAAAGCAGAGGATAAAGATTCTCCCCAGAGACACCTGAACACGAGGGGCGGGTTGGACGAGGGCAGCTGGACAGGACAGGTCACTGTCGGTACCTTTGTTGTCGCCGCTCATCGGCCCGGTCCCAGCCACCGCTGCCCTCGAGGCTCCCGCCGCTCTCCCGTGGCCACACGTGACTGTCCCCAAGCAGAGCCACTCTCTGGTGTGCTGGGTGTGTGCGTGGTGAGGTGCTCAAGCCCTGCTGTCGAGTTTTTCTCCTCAGCACAGTTTCCATGCCTGGTTTCAGAATGACGGGCCCTGGCGCGGCCTGCCCTCGCTCGCTGCTCCGGCGCCTTTATCTCGCATCCTTTCGTTTTACTCTCACACCCAGCTGGGGACTGACTGCTTTCAAAATAAAATGAAGCTGCCAGAAGCTCCTGGGGCTCTACCAGCTTTTTGCAAACACTTGGAGCTGCCACAGAAAAAAACGAGCTGTTTCCATGAAAGCTCCCGCTGGCACAATCGGCCACCCGGGGATTCCCGGACAATGAATATCCCGGGAGCAGATGCAGAAGATGCCCAGTTTAACATCTGGGTGGTGTGTGGAGGCTAAAATTGGAGCAGCCTCAGAGCCACCCACGCTCACCCAGGAAGGGAAAAATCCCTCAATTGGAGAAGTTCAGCTCAGATTTCCCACAGACACCACCCGGACCAGGAATGGTTCCCATTCCTGAGACAAGGAAGGAGAAAGGGGTCACTGTCCCCAAGTTCTGCAAGGGTGAGTGTAGAGGATTTCCTCCAGGGCACCAAGGGAGGCTGGAAAAGAGCAGGAATCGTCCCAACTCTCCTTGCTGGAGGAGGAGAAGCTGGGCTGGTCCTTCTGCTGGCAGGACCCCGTGGTTCGGACAATGGGGCCGTGTCTGTCCCCCACCACGCTGGTGGAAATTGGGTTTTTTCCCTGTAATTGCCCTTCTGTTCACAAACACTAATGTGTGCTTTCAGTCTAAACAATCTTTAGTTTAGGTTAAAGGCAAATAGCAAATTAGGAGAGAGCCCAAGGGAAGCTGCCACGAGGCACAAGACCCGTCTGTCTCCCCTGCCATGAAATGAAATCACTCCCACTCAGGGGCAGCTCTGCCCTAGGAAAGACCTGCACTGGAAGGAGTCCCAGGGCCATTAAGTCCAGGGCTGATCTCTACACGAGCTGAGAAGGTTCCAAATTGTCCCTGCAGTCCATCCCTGCATCCCATTCCCACTGTTGTGTTTATTGCTTAAGAGCAGAAGTAACATGAAGAGAGCAGGAGAAATCAAAGGCACAAACAGAGATGGAGCTGCTCTTGTTCTGGGGATAAAACTCACAAGGAAAAGTGTCCAGTCCTTGTGTGAAGGAAGACCCAAATCCAACCCTACCTCTGAGAAAACTCAGGGATTCACTCTCATAGTAAGACAAGTAGAATTGTCCTTCATTTTACATCTCCAGGTACACGAGAGGCAGATGAAAGAGACAATCCCCAACAACAACAACAACAAAAAAATGGTTTTAAGAAACGCAGGGTCAAATTATCTTCTTATGCAACACCACTGCAACCTAGAAAATCTAAAGCTGCAGGACATAAATCAACCACCAACTGCCTGGGGTTAAAGAGAAACTTCCTCTGGTAACAACCTATTGCATAAGTGCCTTAACGGGAGCTCTGCCTTCCGAAATCTCTGTTTGGAAGAGGTCACTGGGCTGCAGGGCTGGCTCTGGAGGATTCTTTCGGTGCCCTTTTGCTCTGACCCATCTTTTGTCTCTTACTCCAGCCCACGAGCACTGGGGAGAGGCACAAAGGCAGCAAAGCCCAGCTCCAGGCTGGGGCGACAGCAAAGCTCAGCTCAGGCTGAGCTCGGTCCCTTTCTGAGCCCTGCAGCAAGCACCAGGGACCAAACCAAAATATTTGAAAGATATTTGAAAGAAATTCCTCCATATGAGAGTGGCACGGCCCTGGCACAGAGAAGCTGTGGCTGCTCCATTCCTGAAGCGTCCAAGGCTGGGCTGGACAGAGCTTGGAGCACCCTGGGACAGGGGAAGGTGTCCCTGCCATGGCAGGGGTGGCACTGGGTGAGCTTTAAGGTTCCTCCCAGCCCAAACCATCCAGTGGTTCTATGATTCTCTGCCTTTACCTTCCCCTTCCCCAGCTCTGACTCAGGTCCTGGAAAATCTCAGCCACGACCACGCGTGTCCAGCCGGCCACTGGACACCAGCTCCAGGCCCAGAGCTGCCCAGCAAAGTCCCTGTCCCTGAGCAGCTGCTCCTGCCTCACTTCCCACCCACCCCCAGCCCTTCAAAGAGCTCAACTCATTCCCAGCAGCCACTTCTGGCTGAAACTCGGATTATTCACATTTTAACCCTTGCCTTACTCCCCCCCTCCTCCCACAAATCAGCCAGAAACCAAGAGAAATCACTGCGAGGGGCATCCACCAGCACGGGGAGCACCAAGTTATGCCAAAAAAAGGCTCCGGGAGGGGGGGTGGGGGGGGGGAAAGCTGGAATTGGGGGTAGATCGNGCACCAAGTTATGCCAAAAAAAGGCTCCGGGAGGGGGGGTGGGGGGAGGGAAAGCTGGAATTGGGGGTCCGAGCGGCCGGAGCCGCCGCAGTGTTTGGTGAGCGTTCTGCCGCGGTTATTTTTAGCTGGTGACGCCCGGGGTATTTCGCTTCAGGACGTCCGGTCTGAGCCTCTTTCTGGGAATCCCACGTTCTGTAATTGTAAACAGCCCCATTCAGTGGCTCCCGAGCGAGAGAGGCCCCGGCTTGTGTCAGGTGTGAGTCAAACAGGAAACTGCTGCTGCTGCTGAGCAGGAGAGAGGGGTTCAGCATGAAAAAGTGCCCAGGGTGAGCTGGCAGCACCCAGCCCCACAGCCCTGCCCTGCCCGAGGCATCGACCCGCCTGAGGGGCTCAGGATGCTGCCCAGGGGATGCTGCCCACACCCTGCAGCTCCCTCCTCCTCCTCCTCCTCCTCCTTGGACAAAGCTTTCCATGAAGTTTAAGTATTTTTTTCTTGGAGCTCTGAAAAATACTTAAAATTCTGAGATAACATTAGGTTAAGTTGTAAGGTTAGTGTAGGGACTAGCTAGTGGGATGACTTGGTTTAAGAGATGTGCTAACACAGAGAGAATAAAAACCCTGCAGGGCCCAGCAGTGCCTGTGCCACCCCCTCTGAAAAATGAGGTTTGGCTGATTCTGATTTGGCTGATTCGGGCCCCAGCTGCTGCTTTTGAACGTGCTGACACTGTGGGAAAAGGGCTCGGAGCATCAGAAAGCTCCAGGCCAGGTTGGACAGGGCTTGGAACAACCTGGTGTGGTGGAAGGGAAGATCCAAGACCTGGGATGGCCCCTGCCCGTGGCAGGAGGTGGGACAGGATGAACTTTAAGGTCCCTTCCAACCCAAACCTTTCCATGGTGCTGTGGCTGGGACAGGAGGGATTAACAGCAGAGAGCAACATTTCCAAAAGGGGCTGAGGGAAGGACGCTGCAGAGCACCCAAATCTGGTAGGAACAAGATTTCCATGGAGCATCCACAAGGACTGTGACATCCAGGACACCTCAGCACATGGCAAAAGCTCCTGGGAGGGAGCAGCAGCGCAGGGGGGACGTGCACGTTGTGCCCATCTCTTATCTGAGTCATTTCAGTGTCTCAGGGGAAACCCTGGCACTGATAAACAGCTCCTGCTCCCTGCCTCCGCCTTTACCAACCGAAATCTGAGTCTATTTTTAACCCCAAAACACCCACAGCAAGGGGGGGAGGCTGCAGCGGGGCGAGGGTCGGTTGGCACCGCGGGGACAGGAGGGTGGCACTGCCAGCCCCGCTCTGGAGCCCGAGCTGGCTCCTGGTGCCACTCACCAGGGTGATCTGGCTGTGGCACTGCCAACTTTTCAGCCAAAGTGAGGCCAGAAGAAGCCCTGCAGGCACTTGCCATGCCCAGCACGCCCCGTGCCCCACACGGGGTGTGCAAAACCAAAGGGCTCCAAATTCTCATTTCCCAGCACATCCCCCAAACCTGACCCTGGCCAAGCAAAGGCTGCCTGGGACAGCAGCGTCCCATCCCTGCCACGGGATGACACCTGAGGTTTCCTTCCCAAATTCCCCACACCAAAGTTCTGGGAGGCCTTTGGTTCCATCACTTCTGGGACAGCTTTAGGAAAATCTCTGTGGTCAGGACATCCAAATATTTCTGGATTCTCCCTGCACATCACGGTCCCTCCAAAGGCAGTGTGAGCCCCAGCTGAGGTGTGAGCAGAGTTTGATTCTCCCCCTGCTCCACTGTGAGCCCCTGGGGACCTTTACTCCCATCTTCTGCCTCTGCTCTGCTCCTCACACAGATCCTCTACCTCTCCCCAAAATGCACAAACTAAAAACATGGGTTGGGTTGGAAGGGACCTTAAAGCTCTCATTTCACCCCCTGCCATGGCAGGGACACCTTCCACTGTCCCAGGCTGCTCCAAACCCCAACCAACCTGGCCTTGGGCACTTCCAGGGATCCGAGGGCACCCACAGCTTCCCTGGGCAGCTGTCCTCTCCCCAAAATGCACAAACTCACAGCATGGGTTGGGTTGGAAGGGACCTTAAAGCTCTCATTTCACCCCCTGCCATGGCAGGGACACCTTCCACTGTCCCAGGCTGCTCCAAACCCCAACCAACCTGGCCTTGGGCACTTCCAGGGATCCAAGGGCACCCACAGCTTCCCTGGGCAGCTGTGCCAGGGCCTGCCCACCCTCCCAGGGGGAATTTAGATGAGGATTTCCTCTCCTCGGGGTGTTCCAGCCCACAGCAGCAAGCTCAGAGACCAGACCTAGCTCAGGGACACAAAGCAGGCTCAGAGCCCCAAGAAGCAGGTCCCGTGTCCCCAGCAGGAGTCCCGGGCCAGCAGCCGTGACCGGGGGGGCTCTGCCGGTGCCGGGGCCGCGGTTCCTGCTCCGGCTGTTTCTGCTCCACTGCAGAGATGGGCTGTAAAACCTTCATTTCCTGACACACATGGGATGAGGCCAAGGGGTCGTGTTTTGGACAACCTGGCTTTTCCATGGCAACCGGCGGTGATGTCAGCGACTGCAGTGATCCGGAGGGGCCTTGGGAACGGAGAGCTCTCCAGGAATGGGGCAGGAGAGGGGGCTGAGCTGATGGGGGACACGCTGGCTCAGGGCTGGGGCTGCATGAGAGCAGCCCGAGCAAAGTTTTCCTTGGATGGCTCCGAGCACAAATCGTGGCCCAACTGCTGGGAGGCTGGAGCAGCTGCAGCCAGGAGCGTCCTGCCCTCTCCCTCCTGCTGCAGCTCCCAGCCCTCCCTCTGTGCATCCCCAGCTCTTTCATCCTCCTGCAGCCAAAAGGCCCCAGCCAGCTGCTCTTGCACAACTCTGGCAAAACCCTCTGACCATCTCCTCACCATCCCCTCTCCTCTCCACCATCCCCTCTCCTCTCCTGACCATCTCCTCCTCACCATCCCCTCTTCTTTCCTGACCATCTCCTCCTCAGCTTCCCCTCTCCTCTCCTGACCATCCCCTCTCCTCTCCACCATCCCCTCTCCTCCTCACCATCCCCTCTCCTCTCCTGACCATCCCCTCTCCTCTCCTGACCCTCCCCTCTCTGTGTGGGTCCTTTGCAGGATTTGGGGGCTGTGAGCAGCTCTGCTCCCCCTTCCCCAGCCTTTCCCCTCCCTGCTTTGTTCCTGCAGCCGCTGCTTCTTCCCCTCTCAAACCCCCTCCCCACAGGGGAGCCCCTTTACAACAGCCAGATAATTAAAACCTCGGGCAGAGAAGTTCTTTCTGCTCGGTCACATCTGCTGCCCCGGGGCTCCCACGGCTCTCGTGCTGCAGTGTCTGTCTGTCTGTCCTGTCTGTCCAGGCTTCCTGTGGCTGGAGCCATCTGATACTGCAGCGCTTCACCTCTGGGCACGGTGCTGAGTGAGAGCCTGTCTGGCTTTGCTGCTGGAGGAGAAACTCGCTGAGTAACAGCATCCCCGTGTGCTGGGAGCTGCCCAGGAGCCGCAGCTCCGCCTCTTTGGGATTCCTCGGGAAACCTGAGTGTCTCTTTTCCACCCCAGGAACACCTCCACAGGTGTGGGACCTCGGCTTGTACCCCATCCCTGACTCCTCTCGGATGGTCTGTGGGACTGACCTGGGCATGTGGGTGGTAGGGACCTTAAAAACCATCCCGTTCCACCCCCTGCCATGGGCAGGGACACCTCACATCATCCCAGGTTCCTCCAAGCCCTGTCCAACCTGGCATTGAACACTCCCAGGGATAGGGCAGCCACGTCCTGTGCCAGGGCAACCTGTGCCAGGGCCTTACCAGCCCTCACAGGGAGGAATTCCTTCCCAAAATCCCCTCTAACCCTGCCCTCTGGCAGTTTGAAGCCACTGCCCCTTGTCCTGGCACTCCAGGTCTCTCTCCATCTCTCCTGCAGCTCTTTCAGGCACTGGAAGTCCACAATCAGGTCACCCTAAATCATCTCTTCTCCAGGATGAACAACCCCAATTGTGCCTAAAGGTCCTCCAGCACAGCAAGGACACAAGCAGGTAAAGCTGGCAGGGGTGACCCAGGTGTGGTTTAACTCCTTGTCCTGCCCTGAGTCTCCATGGGACATCAGGGAATTGGTTTGAATGACCTGGGGCAGACACACCTTCCTGGGCAGTGCTCCCCCAGAAAACACAACAGAAAAGTTCACTTCAAGGTGAACCAACCAACTTCTCAAGAGAACCAAAGGATCTGAGGCTAAATGGACCCATTTTCATCAAACAGCATCCCCAGCCTGCTGAGTGCTGACTCCAGGCTCTCCACTTGTCCTTCCCACACGGACCCAACACCACCAGCGCCGCTCAGAGGGGAAGAAGGGGAAAAAAAAAGAGAAAAAAAAAAAGAGGAAAAAACCAAAACAACACCACGTAAAACCTTCCAAAAATGTTGCACGAAAAGTGGCCACTCAGCAGAGCGAGGTTTCCTGCACAGTGAGAGTTGGCAGGGGACAGAACAGGAAATCACTGCTTCCTGCCTGCAGAGGAAGCGCCTATCTCATGCCCGTGATCAAAAACAAACAGCACTTCAATTAAACAAACAAAGGACCGAAAACTTCAACAGCTCCAGCCTGGGTCGGCTCCAGCCGCAGGGAAACGCGTCCAAAAAGGAGAGGTTTGTAACCTTGAAAAGGCTTCATCCCCTTCCCTGCACTGCAGCGGGAGGGAGCGGGCAGCTCCAGGCTGGGATGCCCCTCCAGGGATGTGGAAGGGGGTCCCACTCTTGGGTTTGGGGAAGGAGAACGTCCGTCTGTCCATCTATCCATCCATAGATCCATCCATCCATCATCCATCCATCCATGGATCCATCCCCATGTCCATCCATTAATCCATCCATCCATGGAACCATCCATTCATTAATCCATGGATCCATTCATCAATCCATGGATCCATCCATTCATCCATCCATGGATCCATCCATCCATCCATGGATCCATTCATCCATCATCCATCCATCCATGGATCCATCCCTGTGTCCATCCACCCATGGAACCATCCATTCATTAATCCATGGATCCATCCATTCATCCATCCATGGATCCATCCATCCATCCCCGTGTCCATCCATCAATCCATGGATCCATCCATCCATGGATCCATTCATCAATCCATGAATCCATTCATTCATCCATCCATGGACCCGTGTCCATCCATCCATCCATCCATCCATCCATCCCTCCATCCATCCATCCATCCCTCCCTCCCTGTGTCCATCCATCCATCCCTCCCTCCATCCATCCAGGGTCCCCCAGGCTGGGCCCCAAAGCCCCAGCACTGCTCGTTCCTCACATGCCCAGAGCTCTGGGCTTTTCCAAATCTGGTCTGGCTGTAAAAACTTCCCTCCCAGCACGGAAAGAAAGAAATGGAAAAGCCAAGCTTGTCCTGGGCCTGTGTTTGCATCTCTCCACCCCCAAGCAGCACCTGGTGACCCCCGAGGCTCCATCACCTCCTGCTCCCCCCTCCATCCAGGGGTGCAAGGGCAGCCCCTCAAATCCCACCTGGCTCTGCTGTAGGTTTGTACCAGGATGGGTTTTACAGGCACAAGGAATTCTTCTCCTGTGAGTTTTGCATTTAAAAGATGCCAAAACAACAGCAAAGCAGCTCCAGCTCCAGACTGAGGGAATAACTATTCCAGAGTCAACGACAACCCCGCAACGTCCTGGACAGCCAATTCCAGGGATGGGGGAATGTGTGTGGCCACGAGGGCCTTTCTGTGTGGCCACCACACAAAACCTCATTATTTAGCAGTTTGCTGGTGATCTGAGAACCATCAGGTGCAGCCACCACTAAAGGCTGAGCTCAGACTTGATTTTTGTTGCCTTACCCGCCTGGTTTGTTCGGGCAATAAATAACCTTACCTGTTTCCTGCCTCTATGGCTGCTGGCTGGTTTTATTTGCTTTGAAAGTAAACTTCCTGATGAATTAGCCAAGTCTAATTAATATTTATTTAAAGTGTATCATCCTGATGATGCAAACACATCTGTGTCTGTCCCAAAGAGAGAGACCGAGGGGCAGATGGAAATAAAGCCATGGAATGATTTAGGTTGGAAAAGGCCCCCAAGACCATCGAGTCCAGCTGTTGATGCCACAGCTGGGCAGCTGTGGCCTCCTATCCCTGTGCACCATGAGGGTGGCCAGACACCTCCTATCACCTCAACCCCAACTCCAGGTGGCCATTTCCAAGCACTTTGTCCCCATTTCCCATCCATGTGTGACAGCCCCAAGCTCAGCTTCACCATGGGAATGTGGCTGAAAAGCCAGGACAGTGAATGACAAAATCCCTTCAAGAATTTGTCATTTTTTCAAGGGGAGCCAAGAAGCTCCCCCAGGTGGGACCCTGAGTGTTCCCAGGGATGGGGACCCCAGCAGGGACAGCACCTGAGGTCCAAGCACGGTCCAGGACAGCACCTGAGGTGCAGGACATGGTTTGAACCCTGAGCTGCTGTACCTCTGTGGGTGTTTGCCCTCTGAACACTCATCTGAGGCTTCCCAAACCATGCCTGGTCCTTCTTCTGCAGCTCCTCAGCCCTGGCCTGGCGGATCCAAGCGTGGCTGATGCTGTTCCACCCCTCGCTGGAAAATCCATGCAACATCCCTGGAAAGTTGGTTGCTAATATGGAAATGCTGGCCCATTTCCTCATTGTGTGAGTGCCAGGAGCACGGATGGGCTCCTGGAGGCTGCCAGGAGGGGACCAGGGCACAGAGGTGGGGGCACTTTCAGTGCTGGTGAAGTTCTCGTTGCCTCCTGAAAGGCGAGGGAACAGAATTCTGCCTCTGAAAAGCTCTGTTAAATCTGAAGGTTTCATCTACATTTATATTAACACGAGTCAGCTCCTGCTGGAGAAATGCCCATCCCATCAGGAGCACAATGCTTTTGGAGGGTTCCTCCAGCCATGGACCTGAGCTCTGTTCAGTGACAAACCTGGACACGCTCATTTCACTCACCTCATTCTGCTTTTTTAAAGCCCAGTTTTATCCACGTCCTTCAGCTTAGCCCATGGGATTTAAGGTCAACCTGTCACGCTCACCTTAAGTCCCACAACACCTTGTCCGTTGTCAGAGAAACCAGAGAACTGCCCAAAATTGCTGGATTTAGCAGAGATCAAGAACAAGTGATACAAACAAACACAGCTGCACTGGGACAGAAGGAACTGGTCCCACTAAGACCAGAAATGGGAATTATGGAAGGAAAAAACGTCAAAACTCTATCAAACCTACTCTGAGTTGCCCCACGACGGACTGCACAGGCTCTCTAAGGAGTTTGCACAAACCATGAGCTCTGCAGGTCCCCTAAAGAACTTCCAGTCGTGTTTTGAGCACTTTTGTGCTGCAGAACACAGGAGAAGTTTTACATTTGTACTACAAGAACATGCTGTGCTCCAGCAGCTACCTGAACCGACACAGAGCCCCAGACGGTCTTAGCGAAGCCCTAACGAGCAATAAAAATGTTCTTTTATGCCTTGTTTGATCATTCCCTGTTTACGAGGCCCAGGATCCTGTGAATCATGTTTTATCCCAGCCAGCAGACGCTGGAGACACACGGGATGAAGAGGAGGAACTCAAAGGCGGGGGGGCCACCAGATAACAACATCTGGGCTGTGTTTGGCTGCACGAAATTCCCTCTCCAGCCCGGGGCTCATCCCGCTCGGGCTGTGTGATCCACCAGCGCACCACAGGCCCCCACGTGAACCAGTTACAGTTTCCTGGGAGGGTAAAGGGTGGGATCCCGTCCTGGGAGATGCACATCCAGCAGCAGCTTCATCACTTGTCCCGAATCCCTTTCATTAACACGCGCCAGGCTCCTGCCGAGCTGTCCCGGATTTCGCCTCCCGCTTTTTGCGCATGAGATGATCCAAGCAGATCCCCCGGGGCAAAGCCAGACCCCACGGCACACGCTGCGTCCCTGCCCTCCTTCTGCACCCCCAGAAGCAGCACGAAGCCGCCCGAGGTGTCTCCCCCTCAGCGCCTTCCCAAATTCCACTCCAGCATCCCCCGGAGCGCGCAGCCCCGGAGCCGCGGGGATCTTCCTCCCGCAGCCCGGCTCAGTCACGCCTGATTGCATCATGTTTGTTTTTCTTTGCCTTTGAGGTCGGGATTCCTCCCACCTTGCCCAGAGCCAGGTTTTGCCCGGTCTCCCACGGCGGGGAGCCCGTGGTGACCCAAATCCAGGGGCACGGCTGGGTGGCAAAGCCTTCTCCAGCTGGGAACAGCATCCGCGGGGACAGCGGCCGTGGGGACAGCGCCAGCGCTTCCCCGGGCGGTGGTGGCTGGGCTTGGGGGGATTTTACACTGGCAGCTTCTGCTCCTGAGCTACCTGAGCCCTCCGGAGCCGGGGACAGCGAGAGGAGCCGGCGCTGCGGGAACGGACACCGGGAACGGCCGCGCCGCAGATGCGGGGACCGGCAGAGCCACCAGCAGGCTACTCACCCTGGCTTTGTCCTTGCATCCAGAGGAATTAAAGCCCTTGGAGAGGAGGTCTCATTGTTCAAGCTGTGCTTAAGGGAGGCAGCTGCTTTCTTTATATCTCAAGATTCACTAAAGTTCAGGAAGGGAGAGAGAGAGAAAGAGAGGGGACGGCAAAGGGGAGGGACTGAGCGCAGGGCCCAGAGGCCGTATAGAATGACAATGGAAGGAAATGCTTTATCAAACCTAGAAAGCCAACCCTGCCCTGTGAACACAGAGGGAGAAAAAA
>VZRH01001940.1:37558-78555 GCA_013397555.1 Urocynchramus pylzowi | reverse complement strand
GTCCGACAACCAAACCCTGCCCGGGAATGGGAATGTGACGCTCTTCCCCCTCCCCCGGCTGCAGCCGTCCAAGTTTCTATGAGTCAAACGTTTGCAATGTGTTACCGAAATGTTACCAAGCTGGAATGCAGCATCCAGAGGGTTCAGCTCATAAAACTTTTGTTTGTTGGCCGGGAGAAAGTGTCACCGGCACAGAATTCGCTTCTTCCTCTTCTTCCTTTTGTTTTTCCCATCGCGGAGAGGGTTAAGTGGCTGCGCAGCGCTGACACCCGATGACGGCGGCATTAACCCAGCGCTCCGGTCCCAGTGGGAAGGGAAATTGTGCTCTTTGGTGAGAAACGAAGGGAAACGGGGCAGTCTGAGAGAGCAGGTGGGAAATGAGAGAAATAAAACCGTACAGACACAAAATCCCGGAACGGTTTGGGGTGGAAGGGGCCTGAAAGCTCAGCTTGTTCCACCCCTGCCATGGGCAGGGACACCTTCCATTAAATCAGACTGCTCCAAGCCCCATCCCAGGGCACAGCCAGGGACAGACCGCAGCTCCTGAAGCACAACTTCGGGATTTTGGGGTCAGAAAAGTGCTGTTTGCTCATCTGACAGCCCTGAGGGTCAGCCCCAGATGGGAACTTCCACCCAAAACAGCAACACCTCGGCCCAACTTCTTCCAGCAGCATCTGCTGGGTCTGAAATGCTGAAGGACAGGGACAGGGACACAGCAGCATCTGCTGGGTCTGAAATGCTGAGGGACAGGGACAGGGACACAGCAGCATCTGCTGGGTCTGAAATGCTGAGGGACAGGGACACAGCAGCATCTGCTGGGTCTGAAATGCTGAGGGACAGGGACACAGCATCATCTGCTGGGCCTGACAGGAGCTGTGGCCACAGCTCTGAGCTTTGCTCTCACAGTGGGAGCACAACCTGGAAGAGTTCATGAGGATGATGAGTGCAAGAAGGAAAGCAGGAGAGAGGGGAGGAAGAGGAGGGACTGTCCTGCAGTGCTTGCAAGCCTGAGTCCTTCCAGGAGGTGGCTCCTTCCACCTGGAATTCCCACCCCCAAAACCTCTCCAAGGGTGTAGCCTTCACCTTGCTGAAGGACCTTGAGGGTTCAGCTCCAGGAGGAGATGGTGATGCTCTTCCTGCCTCACCCAGCCCTGTCCAGAGGCAGCAGCCGGCCTCATGTGGGGCTGGCTGCAGGTTCTGCCTCTGTCCGAGGGAAGGAAAATCTCCAGCAGCCAGGAGGATCCTCCAGGGAGCCTTCCAGAGGGAGGGGCTCCACCTCATCCGCTGAGGCTGCCCTGCTTTGTGCAGAGAGCACAGAAACTCTCCCAGGAGAGGAGCTGGGCTCCCTGCCCCTCTCCTGGGTTGGAGAATCAAACTCAACCTGTCCTGGCAATCTCCAGCCCAAGCACTAATTATCCTGTCATGCCAATGGGAACAATGGCAGAGGGAAAGGATCGTGGTCATCCTTCCCCCACCTCTAAAAGCCAAGTGATGCCAGCCCTGCAGAAGTCCCATGGGTGAAAAAAATTGTTCATGGCATTTTTATGACATTCTTCTCAGATAAAAGAACCTGATATTCTGAAACAGGAGGGAAAAAAAGACAAAATAAAGATCTCAGGGAAAGATCTGATGGGAAAGGCAACGGCCGTGGGTGAGATGTGCTGAGGAGGGAATTTGGCCACCAGCCACACAGGACTGAGTGCCCAGGCCAGGGTCACTCCTCTCCAGGGCTGAGCCAGCTCCTAATTTTGTACCTAATAATGAGCTACAAACTTTTGCCTAGTTGGACCCTTGCATCATTTGCATGTTAGGTGTGAGGAGAGGCAGGAACTGCCAAAAGCGGAGCTGCTCAAAGGCCAGGAGGAGATAAGAGACACTGCCCTGCTTCACAAAGAGACTTTTCCAGACCTGAGGAAGTGAGGCAATGCTGGCTAATTAAGATGACTGACCAAAGTCTCCCAGGAGGAAGAAAGAGGGTGAAAGATGAAAATCTTTGTGTTTCAAAGGTGAAGAGACCAGGAAAGCTCACCTGGGAAGGTGGGAGGGGACCCTGCCCGTGGCAGGGGGTGGGACTGGATGGGCCTTCAGGTCCCTTCCAACCCAAACCATTCTGTGATGAGCAGGTGGAAAATCCTGGCTGCTGTTTCTGTCACCAGCGAGGCCACAGCAGGTCCCAGATGGTGTTTAGGAGCACAAAGGGACAGATGGATTTTGGAAAACCTTTGTGTAACAGCCTGAGCTTTGCTGAAACCCCTGGTGCTGTATCTCCTTCAGAACCTCCTCCCTCCCAGTCCAGACTCAAGGACCAAGCTGTGCTGCTGGGTCCCAGGGTCCTGAGCCCGGTCAGACCCATCCCATGGGCTGGCAGGAGCCCAGTCTTGGCTCCCAGCAGCCACAATCCTCCTCCCACACCCCTGAGATCCCGGGGAGAAGGGAACTGCCAGCAGTGCCCTCAGACACAAAGCAGAGCAGGCTGAGAGGCTGCAGCAGCAGCGTGGGCAGCAGATGCCCGAGGCAGGGAAGGGGAGCTGCCTGCAGCCACATCTCTCCATAGAAGGCAGGGAAGGAGCAGGTTTGTTTCTGCAGGAGGAGAAGAGTTATGGCTGCGAGAAACAGCGGCTAAAAATACCCCAAGGACCCGGGAGGTCACTTGGGAGAGCCCCAGACCCTCTGCACGTCTGGGGCAAAGGTGGCAGTGCCACACGTGTGCCACTGTGGCCTCCTGCCAGCCACGGGGCAGGGTGGGGGGAGGATGATCAGTGCACCCAATGGGCAGAACTGGGGTGGCCCAGACCCACAAACAGAGCCCTGCCCTGTGCCCCTGTTTTAGGGTCTGGAGGCAGCAGCCTGGCCCAGCCTCTTGGCTGGAATCAGGGCACAGTTTAAGCTCTGCAGGTGCTGCACACCAATATTAGGATTGTGCTGGGAACGGAGATATCGACCCCCAGGTGCCCCTGAGCTCAGAAAAGGGCTCAGCTGTCCCCAGTCCATGTGACAAACATAAGAAGGTTTTGGATATGAGATGTCTCTGACCCCAGAGACCTTCCCAGTGGCATGCACTCATTGACTGGGAGAACCCTAGCACACATTCCTGGCGGGATGTTCCCACTGCTCAGCCACCAGGAGCCCCAGAGGGGAGCACAGTCAGGTTAAACTCACCTGTTCTCCCAGCTCTGAGCTTCTAAGGGTGGAGGAGGCATCACCAACATCCAGTCCAGCACCGCCCTGGAGACCTCACCCACCAGCAAATCTGCTTGAACCATTTCCCATCTCAAGTTTCAGCTGGAGAAAAGGCATTTCAAATCATTTCTCCTCTTTTGAAGGGGCTGGTCCCTGTGGACGACTCTGCAGCGAGGGCGTGAGGAGGATCTTGCCTGGCCTGGGTCCCAGTAAATCACAGTTCAGAGACAGCTGAACTCCATTTTATGATTATTAACCCCAGCCCTGCTCATTTGTTTGGCCTGTCTGAGGCTATATTTAGTGATGGGTGCAGGCATGGCTGGGGGGAATTGTGCAGCTGTTAAACACAGCCCCCCACCTTCCCAAAAAAATGACTTATAAATAAATAAATATATAAAAAGCTAACAAAACAGGAAGACTATGCTTGGAAAATGAGAAGCAGCTGTGAAGAGGAGGCATGAGGTGTCATACAGGGAGGACTGACTTCAAACCTTGCAGGAAATGTATGAGAAATTTCCCGGCCACTTTTGTAATCCATCATCCCCCACCCCGTGTCCCCTGGTGGCTCTTGGCTCCTGCCACAGCCTGTGAGTGCCAGGGCCAGGAGCATCTCAGGCTGGGCTCAGCAGGAACAGCCACAGAAGTGGTTGTTTGCTCTTGCATTGCCATCAACAACGTCCTGCTGTGCCTTTGTGACAGTCCCAAATCACCACAGATGGATTAAATGTCACCAACAGGCAGGTGCTGAACCAAGGCAGCTCCAGGGCTGGTTCTGGGAATTTCAACAAAATTCTGGCATTCTGAAACAAAATTCAAAGCTGGAAAGCTTTGAGCAGTGGTGGTGAAACACTCTGAGCATTCCCATGTGCTAAGGGAGTGCAGGACAGGAGCAGGGTGGAAAAACAGAGGTGGAGAAACACAGAGGTGCCTTGCTGAGATCAGTGTCCTCTTCCTGCCCCCTCCAGCCACAGAGCAGCAGGAGAGGCTCCTCTTCCTCATCATGGCTCAATTTGGAGCTGTCAAAAGGATAAACCAGGCAAGGTGGGGCTCTCCCTGTCCATGGCAGGGACATGGAACGAGATGAGCTTGAAGTCCCCTCCAACCCAAACCATTCTGGGATTCTATGATTTATGTTCCTGGAGGAGCTCAGAGCTGGAAGGGGCATTGTGGGGGAGGAAAGGGAGTGTGACTTTGAAGCCCTGGTAGCAGGCAGAGTGGCCCTGGCATGGAGGAAGCCAGGGCTGAGCCCACCTCTTGGCTCTTCCCCAGTTTTCCTGGCTCTAACGGCAGCGCTGGCAGCTGAGCCGCTGCTGGGGCAGGTGCTGCAGCAGTTTAACGTTTCATCTGGAGGCAGAGCTCAGGGGAGGCAATGCCAGTGCCCAGCTCATGCCCTGCTTTGGCTAGGGATGCCAGTGCATCTGCTGGCCAGGTAAACCCGAGTGTTGACCTGGAAATCACCCCCAGCTGGGGCCCGGGGTCCGTTCCTGGAGCCCGCACCCTTGCCCTTCCACCCTTGCTCGTAGTTTCCTGTTTGCCCACGAGTTTGGGGTGAGCAGGGCCTGGCTGGGTTTGTTTTCCTGCAGCACAGGCTGCTCTCAGCGAGGCACGGGGAGCTGCCTTCCCCTGGGCTGTGGTTTCAGCAGCTGCCAGCCCCGGGCTCCACCGCAGTCAGGTGTGCGGCGACCGCACAGGAGCGCGGGGAGCTGACATCAAGGTGCTCATCTGCAAAGGAAGGGGCTCCCAACTGAAGCATCTCCTGCGTGGTCGGCTTGTGGGGACCCAGCCCAGCCCTCCCTGCCAGCACCAAACTCAGCCCCACGCTCTGGGTCTGCACCTGCTGCCTCCAATGCGCCTCCCAGGGACAGGTCCTCGTTTGCTTCTGAGCCAAGCACGGGCAAAGGTCTGGGAGGGAAATGGGACACCAGATTCCCTCTGTGGAAAAGTGTCTCAGGCTCACCACGGTTTTCACTCTTCCAGGGTGACAGGGACTGTCAGCCTCCCTCCGTGTGCTCTGGGGAAAGAGCGTTGAAGTCACACAATTCCAGAATCCCTGAGGCTGGAAAAGCTCGGAGGGATCATCGAGTCCAAGCTGTGCCCAGTGCCCACCTTGTCACCAGCCCAGAGCCCACCCCAGCTGAGCCCAGTGCCCACCTTGTCACCAGCCCAGAGCCCACCCCAGCTGAGCCCAGTGCCCACCTTGTCACCAGCCCAGAGCCCACCCCAGCTGAGCCCAGTGCCCACCTTGTCACCAGCCCAGAGCCCACCCCAGCTGAGCCCAGTGCCCACCTTGTCACCATCACAGAGCTCTGAGTGCCACCTCCAGGCTTTCCTTGGGCACCTCCAGGGATGGGCACTCCAAACCTCCCTGGGCAGCCCCTGCCAAGGCCTGAGCACCCTTTCCATGGAGAAATCCTTCCTCAGAGTCCAGGCAGAGCTCAGCAAGGCTGAGGCCACCTCTGGCCAGGACCCCCCTGTCCTGCTTTTGGTCTCTAAGCCCAGGTGATCTTCCTAAAGGAAAGGAGAGCTGCGACAGTGGCACAGCCCTGGAGAAACTCTGGCTCTGTGCAAACACATTTGAAACCCAGAACTTCTTTTCCATCCCAAATTTGCAGCAGCCTGGAGGGATTTAACCCCTTGTTTTGCTGCTCCATCTCAATCCCATGTGCAGGCAGGAGAAGGAGAATGTGGGGAGAGAATCTGATTCACTCTGCAAATCCCCAGTTGGGAGAAGGAGTTTGATTTACCAAGGCCAGAGGTAGTAAAGAGCCTGGACAGGAATTTGCACTAAACCTTTGACACACAAGACATTTCCCTTTCAGGCCAAGACAAACAAAGGAAGGAAATGTCTGGGACTTTTAAAGCGACCTAGTGGAGACAGGTAAGGGCAGATAAGGGCTGAAGGAAGAGTGGGCTGGGCAGGGGAAGTATCCAGTTTTACAGATTTGTTGGAATCCTGAGCACTCTGCAGATCAGGCTGAGGGAAGGCAAAACCACCTGGGGAAGGGCTCTTTGCAATGGCAGAAAGAGGCTGAACACCCCCAAAGTGCTGAGCACGGCCTTTCTATTCACTCCCCGCCGTTTTTCCACTCACTTTGCAAAGTTCTCCGTGCCTGAGGCTGGCAGGGTTTCGAGGCTCATTAGCTGCTCACCAGCAGGCTCTGCAGAGTCTCCTGTCAGACCCTGGCTCATCCCTCTCGATTTCTCAGCATCATCCTTGGTGTAAAAGAGTTTTTGCCCCTCTGGTGCACTCAGGTCCTGTAATAAAAAAAGCAGCTGGAGCTGTTCCTGTGAAAGGGAGAATAACACTGTGTGGTGGAGAGATGGAAACAATCCCACACGATAAGAAAACCACTTCACTGCTGCTGTTCCCTGTGCCCACACCACCTGTACAAGGCACACGAGGGATCCTCCTGTTCCCAGGGCTGGGAATGGGAGCAGCAAGGAGCCTTCTGTGGGGCAGCAGTCAGGAGTGGCTCCCCTCTGGCTGTGGCATCTCTGCCTGACTCTGCCAGGAAGCCAGGCCTCCCCCAGCCTGGCAAGCAATGACTTTTCCTGGTACAACATCCCTGATCCCTCATGCCTGTAGGACAGGACTGCTACAACATCGTCCCAGCTGACAGATTTAAAATGCCAGGCCTAACCTTGCCTGTACAGGGTTAATTTCCCTGTCAGGATTTCAGTTTCTCCCTGGAGTCATCTCTTTGGTGAGTCCACAGGTTCCTTCCATGAATCCCTCTGGGAACATTTTGCTCTTTGACCTCAAATCTTTCCCTTCTCCACTAAATTGCTCCAGTTTCTTTTTAACCCTTTGTTCCTCACTCAAGGTACAACACAGCCAGATTGATGAGGAGGCCCTGTGGGATCCCCAGATGGGACGGAGGATAATTGGTGAGACCCCATGGCCAGAAGGAGCAGGGGGGTCCTCAGTGCTGTCCCCACAGCCACAGAGTCACCGACCCTGCTCCTTGGCCTTATCTCTTGGTGAGTTTTGCATTCTGAGTCATTAAACAAACACAGGGACTGCTCTCCCTGGCCAGGACTCCCAGGGCCCAGAGCAAGGCTTGGATGAGGTTCCTCCACACGCCGAGTCTGAGCCCATGAAAAACAAAGCTGCTGCTTTCTGGGTTATTTATAAAGCAAACTGCACAAATAAACCCTTCCTAGCCAGAACGGTCAAGGTTATGAATCCATAATTCTCCTTTCCTCCTTGTTTGTGACTCATTCCTGGCCAACCTCGGGGGCTCCCAGTGCACGAGCTAGGAACGAGGAGCTGCTCACAGCGAGGAAGAGCTTGGCAGAGGCAGCCGAAGGCTCCCTGCAAGGGCTGAGCATGGGCCACCCTCCTTCCTTACCCCCTGAGCCCAGAAAAGCCATCTGTAGGACGATCAAAGCCTTTCAAATCCCAGAAAATTGGCTGGAGCACCATCTGGAGGCAGCTCCGGGAAGGCGTGGGCAGAGCTGTGACACCTTTCCCGGGATGGGGACGTGGGTGTCCCTCTGTCACCTCTGCTGGGGTGATGTGCCCGTCACCAGGGCCCCTCCGTGAGGAGTTCCCACCTCAGCAGGACACAGCAGGACCTGGGATTCGAGGTCCCTGAGCTGCAGAGCCTTGTCCTGTTCTGCCTCTCTTGGACCAAGTCTGGCCCTGGATATTCTGCCCAGCCATCAGTTGTTCTGGCAGGTGGCCCCAAAACGAAGGTTTTCCACCCTCAGTCTCTCTCCTGTGTCCCTGGGACCCTTAGATCACTTTTTTTTTCCTCCAATCTGTGCATTTACAACCATGTGTAACTTTTTGCCCATGTTTCTCTGCTCTCCATTAGCTCGTGCTGCTGGAGCACAGACGGATCTGTCTGAAATTAGGAAATCCTTCTCCAGAAGTCCTTGGTCTGGTTGGGCTTGATTTGCTATTGATTTTTGCTGAGCTTGATTTGTTATCGATTTTTCTAAGATTTTTCTTTCCAGGACCAGTCTGACTAAAAGTATCTTCTGCTGGGTTTGACCACAACTTTGCTATCCTGCTCCATCTTCCCGATAACGCTCGTGCAGCGCCGGGTGCCGTTTCCCTCTGCTCTCTGGAAGTGGAAATTATTACATTTTTAAATTCTGCTGATGCTGAGAGGAGCTGTGATTTCTAAGAAGCGATGCTGTGCATGCCCTGACACGTTTCATGTCTCAGCTGAGCTCTGAGCCTTCAGTGAAGAGCCTGGAATAGGTTTGTTGTTTTTTTTTTTCCTCGGGGATTTGCTTTCTGTAATCTGATCATTCATGTTGTTCACAAAGACAACTTGATTTTTCAATATGTGATCCTCTTTCTCCACGGCTGATTGAGGCTTCCTGCACAATGAGCTGACTCTTTGTCGCCAATTCCTGAGGAATTCTCACCAAACACGGGCTTAGAAAACGTTTGCCCGGCTGCAGCTCCGTGGCTGCTTTGGGATGCCCACCCTGGGCAGCTCAGGGAATGTGTTTAAGGCTGATGCATCCCTGGGTGTTGTTTTTCTCTTCATCTCCTATGTCCAACAGCATTAAACACTTCCTTCCCCTTCAGCCCTGGAGGCTTTTCTCAAAGCTGGAACCCCAGGGGCAGCTTGAGCAGGGCCTCCCTATCACCAGAATCTGCTTATCTGCAGCTCAAAGGAAATTCTGCTTGGCTGCTGTGTTCCAGCTCCGGATGAAAAGATGAAATGATGAAATGCCCTCACGGCAGAGCCTCGCTGAGAGGGGCTCAGGAGCTTCTCCCCAGGAAGATTGGCTGGGAAAACAATCAGGGGCTCTCCTTGCACGGGGTCAGAGCCAGCCTGGTGCCACGGGACTCGTCCGAGGCTCTCAGGGCAAGAGGTTTCAGGATTTTGGTGCTTCAGAGGGAGGGAGTCGAGGGACCCGATAAACATTTACGTGGGGAGAAACATCTCGGGGCTGAAACATCAAATAAAACCCCGTGGAATGAAATATGATCACAAGGACTGGATGAAGCCATTAGAAAGTCTGGGCAGGTTTAAGAGCTCACTTGTGTGGAAAAGGGGGAGTTTGGTATTTTCAAGTGTTTCTACACCACTCACGGCGTTCCCCAGGGCCTGGAGCGTGCTCTTGCTGCTAAAAATAAACCACTCAGGAAGGCTCTGACAGCCTTCTCAGAGCTTCAGGTGCTGTGAGCTGAAAAAGAGGAGAAAAAGCCATGAGAAAAAAATGGATGAGGCTGTTAGACGTGCCTGGGTGAGAAATAACCACCTCCAGCTCCGCTTGACAGAGGAGTGAGCAGGGAGCTGTAGTCTCACTGGGGAGAAATTATAGTTTAGAGAAAACAGCTCACCTCTGTCCCTTTATTTCCTGAAAGCTGATGGAGGAAGACTCAGAATTAGGGAGAGAGAGAGAGTGAGTTTGTTTTCTCTTTCTAGAAGACACCGCATGTTTTTATTCTCCCCGTTCTTTGTGCGTGTGTTTAGATAAAAGTTAGGACACAAAGGCTTTGCTGGGTTGGTGCCAAGCTAAAGCTCAAGAAAACAAACCTCAACCTTCAAGGCCGAGAGGTTCAGTGGGTCGTTAGAGCCAGTCCTGCTCGCACAGGAAATCACATCATGTAATCTCTTGTTTGGGACTTTGGCAAAGGATAAAATCCCTCTCAGGAGGGAGTGCTGCCATTTTGGAGAGCAGCAGCCCAAGAGAAACACAGCACTTGAGGGAGCAGGGATTTTTCAGGATCTGTCTGCAGAAATACCCAGGCTTCATCCCTGGTTGGGAGAGCAATTATTAATCTCACGGCAATTAAAATCACCTTCCTTTCCAAGCTACCTACAGAAGCCTCCACCAAGAGAAGTGAGAAGAACATATTCCCCTGCCCAATCCAGGATCTGCTCCACCACTCCTGATCCAATTCTTTAAGCTCTCAAAAGCACACTTTACTTCTACCCTTCTGTTGTGCAAGGAAACCACAGACAATTGTCCTCTGTGCAGGGCTTGTGGCAGTCGTGGATACGCTCTGGAGCGATTTTATCCGAAGCGTTTCTTTCTCTTTCTCATGGGCCATGTGGAACAGTATCAAAAGCCATAAAACTTTATGTATTTACAGCCTCTTCTGGGAGCACAGCACTCAGAACATCGTTGTAGATGTAAATTAGCTCAATTATCTTTGCTTGGGATGGTTGGATCTTGCCCAATTACCGTTGCAGTTTCTCATTCTCTGTGGTGCTGACAAACAATGCATTTAAGTGCTTGTTCCACTGTTTTCCCAATCCCAACACCACATAATTCTCTTTGATCTTCAGCCTCTGTTTTAAGAGAAACTTTTGGCATTTTTCCTTGACTATTTTCCACCCTCTCTGGGTTAAAGTTCCCTTCTTGGCTTTCTGGCACCTGCTGAGTGAATTTAATCTTACCCAAATCACCTGAAGTGTACTATGAATTCTATTCCATCTCTACCCTGTTTTTTCCTCACTACACTGAGATTTCTCTCCTCTCTCAATTACAACCCTCCTCTGATCCACCACCCTTTGAAGTTTTGACATTTCAGCCTTCTTGGCATTACCCTCCATCACTATCTTGTCTGGAGAACAACTGAGATCCACTGATTCCTTCCACACACAGAAACTCCTCTGTTAATTGCCAATGAGAGCTGCTGCTGCAATCTTATCAAATCTGAACACCACAATTTTTCATTACATTTATGCCTTGATAGCAGGGCCACGTGCTTTGGACCAGCTGCTGGAATCAGAAGTTCTGATTTTCCCTCGTGCTCTGGCTTTCATTATTTAACAACACTGAAAATCCCATGGATTCTCTTGTACCCTCTCCTGGTGGGCCTGGTCACCTCCTCATCGATTCATTTCTGGAGTAAACAACAAAGAAAGAGCAAAAAAGAGTGGCTGCTCTGTCTGTGCCCTCATTGTGCTCTGAGCTGAACCATTCCCAGTCCCCTGGAGTGACTGAGCAGGTCCTGGATGTTCCCACCACTGCAAAACCACAACTCTGACTCCCTCGAGGGGTGTCTGAATTCAGGGACTGCTCCAAGTGGAGCTGCAGCAGCCACTTCCAGCACTTCACACAGAATCCCTGAATCATCCAGGCTGGAAAAGCCCTCTGAGACCAACCTGTGCCTGATCCCCACCAGAGCACCGAGTGCCACGTCCAGTCATTCCCTGGACACCTCCAGGAGGCCAGCCCCTTCCAATGCCTGACCACCCTCTTCATGAAGTTCCTCCTGAATTTTCCCTGCCTTTTTTTGAACTTTCCTTTTTGAATTTCCTGAACTTTTGCTTGCTCCCAGGTGGGGTGAAGGGTACAGCCCCTCACAGGGCAGGAGCTGGATCAAAAGGCAGAGTTAAGAACTCTCAGCATCCCAACCTCTCCCAGCTCTCCCCACCAGGCTGCTGCTGCTCTCCCTGCCCCAGATGATCCTCGGGTGCTCTGGCTCTTCCCAGCCTGGCTGAGCAGCAAATGCTCCAGGTTTATCACCCCATCAGAGCAGTTGGAAGACAGTTGAGTGTCTCTGGGGTGCTGATAGCAGGGAAGGCTTTGCTCTGGGAGATAAGCTGCCCTCCCTGAGCAGCCAGGGGAGGCCGTTGGTATCTCGGTGTCCTCCAGCCCCTCCAGGCACACCCTGGGTGCTGGGGATGGCAGGAGCTGGGGACAGTTAAGCGAACCCCTCGCTATCATCTGCCCTCTGCTCCCTGGAATCGTTTCTCCCGAGCTGATCAAGCCTCTGCAGTGACCTCACTGCCTCACCCGGCTGTAAACAGGCAGCCAAAGCCTCGTGGGTTTGGAGATGGATAAATTCAGGGGAGAAAAGGTGCTTTGGGAAGGTATTTGAAAGGTTTTGAAATGCACAACAGCTCTGTTTTCTGCTTGAGCGGCTGCCCAGGAGAGAAAAGCAACCCAAGCATCCCCTGTGGGGTTTGGGGGAACCAGGAGTGCAGCTGTTCCCTGCCAGCTCCAGCCAGAGCTCCCTGTGTCACTCCACAGCAGCAAATGCAGGCTCTGGTGGTCACCCAGCACTCAGGTGTGAGCAGTGCAGAAAGTCCAGGTGACTTTTATCCAGAGGAATCAGTAGATCCAAGCACCACTCTTGGGGTGAGGAAGACCCAGGGTGTGCACAGAGGCTGCACTTCCAAAGCATTTGGAAACAAAGAGAGCAAATATTGTGGTGAGGCAACAATATTGGTTTCACAGTTTCTGCCTATATTACATTAAAAATATTTTCATTTTAAAAGCTGCCCAGTCCTTCCCTTGGGCCCTGCTCAGCTCAGAAGGATGAACACCCTCCCCAGGCAGCTCTCTAAGATCCTGCTCTGTTTTCCCTCAAGGGAAACCACCTCTTTCCCAAATATAGATATTTTCATCCAAATAAAGGGGAGTGGGTTGGAACATTGTTAAAAAAGAATCCAGCTGCGAGGCAGAAATCTAAAAGTGGTGCAGAAACATCGCTCTTTTTCACAGGCTGGGGGGAGAAGGGCACTGCAAAAACCCAGCAGTGTCATCCGTGGGGAGCCTCTGCCATCTGCTGGCACCGAGTCCTGCAGCAACGCCTGTGCTCGGGAGAGATTGTCAGCGAACACACAGCAGGGGAAAATGGACATTTTTTGAAGTTCCTAAGCCTTTTTCGGGGAGAAACATTACCTGTTTTGGTCTCATCAAAAATACTGAGGTCATAGGAAGGTTGATGTTGGAAGGGACCTAAAAAATCATCCAGTTCCACACCCCTGCCATGGTTCCACCAGACCAGGCTGCTCCAAGCCCCATCCAGCCTGACCTTGGGCACTTCCAGGGGTCCAGGGACAGCCACAGCTGCCCTGGGCACCTTCAGCACCTTGATAGCAAAGGATTCTCTCCTCAAGTTTCCAGGCAGGTGGAGACCCCAGGTTTTCAGCCAGGGATTTGTACAAAGCAATGAATGTAACCCCTCTGTGCAAGGTTTAAAGGTTAAAGGCTTATCAGGTTTAAAGTCTGCTTTTGCCATCTTCTTTCCCCAGAGAGGTTTGTACTCCCCATGGGAGCAGCACAGCCAATGGGAGCCGAAAAGGTGCAATAGAAACTGTGACAAACAGAAAACACCTTTTTGTCACCTGTTTTACTCATAGGAGCCTCACCTGGATTTGAATGCCAGAAAGGAAGTTATAGACAACTAACAGATGCTCAGCCAGGACTCAAACTGTGCCAGGGAAATTCTGCAGCCACACCTCAAAGTAGTTTTAGTTCTGGCCTTGGCTACTCAGATGGAGCTTCTTGAAGCTTCCCAAGGCTGCAGGCACCGTTTGCAGAACAGCATTTCCAGGTTCTGTCATTCCTGCTCCATGGTGCAGCTCACTCTGGTGGTCCAGAGCCCCTTCCTCGTGGCCCAGAATCAGCTGAAGGAACTTTATAACAAACAGGTGCTTTTCTGGACAAATAAACCAGGATTTCCTTTCAACCAGCTCAGAATTCAATCAGTGTTATTTGATGTAACAGAATGTTTTTAAGCCAAGGACTGTTTTCAAACTACCAACAAAAATATTTGTATTATTTTTTTCTCTGCATCTCATTGCAGTTCTTTTGCTTTTCCTTCCCACCATTTATCTTTCACAACACCAAGCCTTGCCTGTACTTCCTATTTGGCTGCTGGTTAGTAGTTTTCTCATTTGCTGTTATTTTTGACTTCCATCCAAGCTTTGTATGATATTAATAGCCGTTGCACAGAACTGTAATCATCCTCAAACCAGCCCTAATATTAGCAGAAGTAGCCAAGAACTGTTGTCAAGGCCTGAGGGATTTGAGCAGTGAATTTTCTCCTCCATCCTGCCAGTTCTGCCCCAGCCCAGGGAGACAAAACATCTGCCCAGCACCCAACTCACACAGCCCCATCCTGGCCACCTCAGGCAAGAGAGAAGCAGTTTGGTCGAGCCCAAATGCACAGAAAGATGCTGAAAGAAGATGCTGATGTGAAGATTCAAGAATTAGATGTTACCAGTTGTCTAATTAATGCTTCAGCCTAATCAAGATAGAGCAATCACTCATTGTTCATCCAGCAGTGCTAACACTAATAGCCAAATTACTCATTTTCTATTAAAGGTTGTCAGCAATACAAAAAAAATAAACAGGGGATAAAAGCATCTACCCTGCTCCTCCAGCAGTAAATTCTCCTCCTTCCTTTGCACTGCTGCAGTGACTCATCAGCATCCTGAGGGGGAAATAGTGATGAGTTTTTTCTTCTTTGCTGGGAGGAATATGATTCTAAGGCTGGTGGTTTCTTCCTTCTCTGTTTAGAGTTTACTTGAGGCTACTTTTTAAAATGTATTTTCTACTATTCTGTCCACTGGAATCTTTCTTCCCAGGGCTACAACCCCGTTACACCCAGACATACCACGTGTCCTGCATTTTACCTGCATTTTTCCTGTCACTTCCACTGGTTTCTGTCATCTGCCAAAACCTCCGTGGTTAGCAGTGGCTTCCTGGTGAGCTGCTGATACCCCTGGGGCCATCTCCAGCTCAGCATCCTGTGCCCTGTCAGCACTCCCTGCTCCTTAGGGAAGGAGTTGGGATTTTCCCCAGGTGCACTGCTGTGCCTCACACCAAACTGTGCAACTGCAATTGTAATTCCCTGTTTGTTGGGCAGTTGCTGTGACAGGCAGATGAGAAACTCCAGCAAAACTGCCAGGGCAGATCCAGGCAAGCCCTGGGGACAAAGTTGTGCAGAGTCACAAGGAGCCTCTGGCTCATCACTGGTGATGCCAACGTGATGCCACGCTTCCATTCTGATGGATCCTCCAACACCTTACACCAGATACTTGCTAAAGCTGTAACACCAAAGTCCTTTTCAGCAGGGACAAGGTCTCCAGGGAGGAGTCCAGACCCTGCTGCTCTGACCTCAGGGTTCCCTTTCTTGTCTATCCAGATCCCAGTACCATTTTATGAAGGGAAGGTGATAACTTCTGGATAGGAAGAGGATACTTTCAGTTTTGGTTTAAGCTCTTCCTGTTGCATTTCGTTCCTAGGTAAGTTGTTTCACCTGACTCCACCCAGGAGAGAGCTTTCCTATTTAAGGCTCAGTCTCCAGATTACAGACTGTTCTACCCAGGATCTGCTGCTGTGTGGAAGAGGTGCAGCCAAGCCATCATCCCTCAGCAGTGACATGATGCCCGCAAGAAAAACGAGGTGAGTGCACAGTGTCCCTTCTTGTCCCAGCTGCCACAGGGTGTGGGGGCTCAGCACGACATCCTGGCTCAGAATCTCACCATGGTTAAGGCTGGAAAGAGCCTCTGAAAGTCACCTTGTCCAAGGCTCTGCTCAAGCAGGGCCACCCCTGACTGCATCCAGGCAGCTTTGGAGTCTCTCTGAGGACAGAGACTGCACAACCTGTCCAGGAAAAATGTGCAAGACCTCTCTTCTCACAGTTAAGTTTCCTGATGCCAGATGGAGCTTCATGGGCTTGTTTTGACCTTTTTGCTCTGGCACTGGGCACCACTAAAAAAGCCTGGCACTTCTTTGCACCCTCCCTTTAGGTATTTCTACAGCTTTAAGATCCTTCTGAGCCTGCTCTTCTCTAGGCTGAACAGTCTCAGCTCTCTCAGGCTTTCCTCATGGAAGAGACACTCCAGTCTGACACTTTCCTTACCTTGTTGGGCTCTTTTTTGAGCCATTTCTTCACCCTTCAGCTGAAGGCACAATTCCTGTTTCCTCCCCACAGAAGGTGAAACAGAGAAACCAGTCTTTCAACTTGTGGGTGGGGCTGGCTCTATTCTCCCTTTTTTCCAGCCCAGCCCAGGGCTTTTGCCTTAGGTGAGAGAGCAGCCCTGGCTCCAGGCACTGGTGACTCCATTCCTGGCTTGCTGTTCTCTAACGGGAAGGCCCACAGAGAGCTCCCTGAAAAATGGGCTGATTGGAACAACGATTTGCAGGCTCTTTAGTAGCCTGAGTGCAAGGATATGTTGAGCAACTGGAGAGACTCTCCTCCTCCACCTCCCCTCCTCTTTCCCCCTCTCTGTGGGCACACCCTTTAATAACTCATCACTTCCTCTTTGTAGCAAGGAACAGCTGAAAGAGACGCTGGATGTCCTTCAGTGTCACTTCACCTGGAAGCTGGGCGTTGACTCTCTCAGTCCTTGGCACCTCCTGCAGAAGTTGGACGTTGAGATCAACCACACAGCCCACCAGAACCGGGTGGCCCTCCTGGGGCTCCAGGCCTACCTGCACCAGCTGAGCAAACAGAGCAGAGAAGCTCTGCAGAGCCTCAGAGCTGCTGAGGAGTACAAGAAGGAGGAGACACATCTACTGGCATCTACTGCCGGCTCTTTGATCATCTACGGGAATTATGCTTGGATCCACTACCTTCAGGGCTCCTACCAGGAGGCTGAAACCTGCCTGGAACAACTCCAGCAGCTCTGCCCAACTCCTTGGGATGCACGGCTGATCCCACACATCCAGGCCCAGAAAGGCTGGTCCCTCCTGGCCATCAGAGCCCGAAATGGGGAACGGGCAAGAGAGTGCTTCAATGTGGCCTTGATGCTTGAACCAGACAACAACTCTTTCCGTACCGGGCTTGCAATGGCTCTTTATTCCTCCTGGAATTTCTCCTGGCAACCTGATATTGAAAGAGAAGCCAGAATCCAGTTGGAAAGAATTGTCGACAAGCAGCCAAAAAACTACAGAGCCAAAATATATTTGGCCAAGCTACTTAAACAAGTTGATAGGGAAAAATCAATTGGCTTGGTTGAAGAATGTGTAGAGAAAAGCTCTGACCCCGAGGTCCTCAAACTATCAGTTTTGTTCTGGATGCCACTGTCAACAGAGCGAGCATATGAGATCATCCAGCAAGCCCTGCAGCAGGACCCAGGGTACCACCTTCTCTACCAGGCCTTGGCCAACTGCTACAAGCAACGCTGGCTTAAAGCAAATGAGAAAGACAAGAATAAGATAAGGTGTAAAGCCATCAAGGACCTCCAGCAAATTGTTCAGGAACATCCAGACCTCGACCTTACACTCGTCAAGCTGCAGTTGGCAGAGTTCATTGGTGTGAGAAAGCCTGCACAGGAAGAAAAGATCTACGAGGAGCTGCAGGAGAAAATCGACACCCTGAGCCTCAGATGCCGTCAAGCCCTGCATCTCTTCTGGGGAGATTTCTTCCTCTACCGGGAGAAATGCAAGGCTAGGGCGAAAGCCAAGTTCATGGAAGGTTACAACATTGCTGTGCAGACAGACCAGAGGAGGGACTGTGGGCAGAGGCTGCTGAAGATGGCCGAGATCTACCAGCACAACGGTGACGCCGACACTGCCAACGCCATCCACCGCTTCCTCCAAGAGGCCGACCGGCACCTGCCCCGGGAACCTGCTGCTCTGGGTTTAGATGATGAGGATCACCCCAGCCCACAGAGAACAGGACATGACTTTTCCCAAGGCTAGGAGGCCAAAAGGACTGTCTGGCTCTGCACAGCAGGCCCATCCCTCACGTGGACCTGGTGGTTCTGTCAGCTCCTCACGCCGTCCCATTGCTCAGCCGTCCAAGCCAGGCCCGCCCGTGGGTAACCAAGTGCCCAAGCCTTACACACACTGCTGTGTCCTGCTTCTCCCAGAGGGAATGAAAACAAGAGTCAAGGATTTGTCTTAGAGGGTCTGAGCACAATCTTCTGCAGTTGTGAGCCTGTGTCTCCCTTGGAGCTGCCATTGATCAGAACCGAATGCAATGTGAGAAATCAACTTGTCAATTGTAAGAATTGTACCATTTGCAATGAACCAGGAGGTGAATTCCTCCACAAGATCAGTGAGGAGCCATGATGAAGGTGAAGTCCTTCTGTACAGGACACAGATGGTCACTGGCCTGTCCAAATGCATTAAATGCTGCTGATTAAGGAGCCCACAGGGGTGATTTTATCTGCACTAATCCTCAGAAGAGCACACATGCCTCCCCCTTGGACATAAACCAGGAGCTTTCTTGTACTGGTTCCCACCAGGAATGACATTTTCATCCCTGTTTCTGGAGGCAAAGTGAGGCTTTTAAAAAATCTTTGATTAATAAATATTTCTCTGTGTGATTTCTCCTTGCTGGTGTCTTCTTGCAGCCTGAAGCACCCAGAGCATGGAACGCCAAAGATCCACCCTCTCCTCACTGTTCTCACTCTCCATCCCCCCAGGCCCTTCCCACTTGGAACTTGTGCCCTTACCTGCAGGCACAGGTGGGCACCACCCATCTCAGTCACGTGCCCAAGCACTGCCAGGGTCACCTTTGTGCCCAGCAGTACCTGAGTGGGGGTGGCTTCCTCAGATGTCGCCAAACCTACCTGTCCCCACAGAGCAGTGCCAGGGCAGGTGTCCCTCAGCAGGTCCCACCAGCAGTGCCCATGTATCTGCTCCAGTGAGGAACAGGCAAGGACCTGGGAGTCCTAGTCTGGGAGAAGATGCTCCAGGAAAGGACCAAGTGTGCCCAGAACCAGAATTTGGTAAGGAGAACACACCTTAGTGCCCCTCTCATGCACACCTGGTGTGTCTGAGAACCCAGGGGCCAGAAACACCCCCTTACTCGGGGGCCCCAGCAGTGGTTCAGCACCAGTGTGCAAACACTTCACCCCCCAGACCTCACAATCAAGGGGAAAGAGAAACACCCCAGGCCAGCACACCTCCCCTGGGCTATTTCACCTCCCAACACAAGAGTGGGGACCAAACCTGTCATCCTCCTTCATCCCCTAGACCCAGGAGCCACAGCCCAGGGCAGGATCCTGCCCCCAGCAGCAAAGCTGGCTAGGATCAGTCCTTGGGGCAGGAGCTCCTCAGAGAGCAGCCCCTCAGCCTCCAGTGAGGCCACACACGCCTGGGTGAAAACACACAAGTTAAAACCACGAGCCAGAGAACACAAAACTGTGGGTTGTGTAAAACATGAAGGTTTACTTAACTGCACAGCCAGGACAGTTTTCCAAAGCTCAATAAAAACAGCTGCTTGATAAACTCGTGTTTGTTGCACAGGTGTCTTCACACAGCACTGGGCAAGGTCCTGGAAAAGCAGGACTCACCCCCACTGAACCACCCCCCCTCCCCTCACCAGCACGAGCTGCACTAATTCCTTTGGGCTACCCAGGAATCCTTTGGCTTTGCATCTACACCCTCCTCTACGGAAATCACCCCTTGCAAACACAGTAACAGGAAATGTGCCTTTAGAGGAGCCACAGTCCCTCGGGCAGTTCACTGAAGAGAGGCTTTTGCCCACCAGCCCAGTCCAACAGTGCCATCCTCAGGATTCCAGCTGCACCACCAGCCAGGTGGGACAGACTGAGCTGATGGAAAGCCTGGATTCTGACAAAGCTCAGGCACTGCTGTGCCAAGAACATCCTACAGAGTCCTAAAAACCCCAAGCAACTGACCCCTCATTTTGTGACTGCTGTACTTCACACAGGGAGAAAAACAGATGTTAGTGCAAATGCCATTTCTCTAGAGTTTCTTTTTAATGATTAACACTGAACAAATCCTGCTTGTTACTGTCTTCACCAATACTACATTCAGCACAGCATTAGATAATAAAAATAAATTGCACTATAAAATCCCATTAAGAGTCTCAGTTAAGCTGAAAGATAAAAAGGCAAAACATTATTTCATATAAGCTGCCAGGGGCCACGGAGACAACCTGTATTTCTTCTACTTGTGAGCATTGGTGCAAATGCCAGGACAAGACCAACTCCCAGGTCTTCATTTCAGCATAGGAGAGGCAAAGAAGTTACCCTGATGCCCAAACTGGGTTGTTGACTTGCTTTTGCTCCCAAATCTAATTCAAGAGAAACAGAAGAATATCAGTTTGGAATTCTGGACATAGAGGTCCAACACTCTCCCTTTTCCAGGGAACATTCACCCACCTCCCAATCAATGTTCCTCTCCCTGCCATGAGAGGATGTTTGTTACCCAAACCTGCTGCTCCCACAGCACAGATTAAGGGAGGGCTCACTGAGCAGTACGTGCAGGTTGCCCCCAAATGTCTCAGTTCTCCTAGAGCACCCAAAATCACCTGCAGTCATTCCAAACATGGCATGACACTGGCACTTAGCACTTACTTGGGGGTGGTCTTGCTGAAGGTGGAGCGGACCCTCTGGGACAGGGAGCTGGACGAGGGTGTCTTGGAGAGCTGATGCTCTGGGGTGGTGAGAGGTCCCAGGATGCTCACTGCCAAAAGAGAGCAGCACAGTGTGGGGACAGCTGAAGTTTTCTGTGCTATGCAGGGAACATCAGGCATTCCCTGGCATCTGTGAAAAGCACTAGACAAATCTGGCATTTCCTGGCACACTTAGCTTTTTCCTCTGCCTCCATGAAGCAAGGCTGGCTCTGAGAGACTTGCAGGCTGCTTGGGTTGAGGGTTGGTGTTTTTAGTAACAGAGCAGAAGGCAGGATTACCTTGAACCTCAGGTGTCCGTGGAGTGGAATAGGCATTGGTGTTCTCAATCACGTGTGCTGGGTCAATGTTCTCCTGCTCCACCATCATCAGCTGGCTCCAGTAGTCCATGGGCAGCAGCAGGAGTCGCTCCACAACCTACAGAGACACCTGTGAGTCACTGATCACAGAATCATGGAATGGTTTGGGTTGGAAGAGAGAAAATCACCAGGTTTGTCCTACCTTGGGCTGACGCTTCGTGTCTTGCAGGAGGGTCATGGGGTCGGGGTCTGGTACCGCGTGGGCGACTATTGTGGGGCCAAAGACTTTGGCCAAATTGGAGATGTCCATTTTAGTGTCTGGGCTCTGAGCCACCCTGCCTCAAAAGAAATTAAGAAAGAATGTAGCTTCCCCCCCTTTACTTGTATCACAAGTCCTCTGTCCCACACACACTTGGCCTCTGAGTGAGCAGGTTTGCTCCAGAATGAGGACTTCATGCTCACAAGCAGTAATCAGACCCAATTAGAAAAAGCACCAGTGGGGTAACCTTCCCCTTTCAGGTCACAGAATGGTTTGGGTTGGGAGGGACCTCGGAGATCACCTGGTTCCAACCCCCCATCCATCAGAATGTACCTCTGCAGGTGGACCATGAGGAAAGCCAAGGTGTCCCTATTGGCCTGAGGAAGTTCTCCAACTGCTTGGTACATAGCAGCAATGCTGTTATCCTCATCTGGGATTTCTAGCAGGAAAAAATAATATTTAGACCTAAGAAAGTGCTCCCAGAAGCTGCAGCATTCCCCTCACAGCCACAACTACCCTGAGAAATAAAGAAGCCAGAAACTTCTAATGCTGTGCTAATAATCTCATATCCTGCCTGACTAGAACTCAGGCACAAGAGCTCCACGGCCTGTTGGTTCACTTGACAGCAAAACCACAACCACTGAGCCTCAGGAAAGAGCTGAAGGTGTCACACAGCAATTCCTCACCTGCAGCTTCCATGAAAGTCTTGTTTAACCGGAAAGTGAGAAGGGGCTCTTTCAGGCTGCGCAGGAAGTCCTTGAGAAGGCCACAGATGGCGTGGATGTCGTCCACCTTACTGAGCAAAGGAATGTTCTTTGCTCTGAGAAACTTCTCCTTCAGTTCCCTCACAGTCTTGTCACAGCCAGAGATGCGGTAAATGCCTGTCTGTTGGCACAAAGCTTGGCTCAGAGGAGGAGGTCAACTGGTTTTCTTCCATCCCCACCTTCTCCCCACACCTGAGTCACCCACTAAGCAGCACAATGCACACCATAAATAAGGGATATTTGGGTTAACAATTTGCTTCCCTAACACCACAACCCATTTCATTAGCACTGTTTCACACCTCATTTTCTTCGTACCTCATGCAGCCCTCGTTGCTCAATCTCATTAACACAGTGCACGATGATGGAAGGGATCATTGGAGGAGTAGAAGGGACAAAATCCATCAAGGTGCCCTAAAAGGCAGAAAGGAAAGTAAAAAAAAAAGATGGATTCAGTCACCAAGACATGGAAAATACTCTCTCAGGAATTCACAGCAAGATCTATGGTCTGAAAACAAGAACTGTTGCTCTTCTCAGGACTGATGAAGAAACATCACATCCATCAGCACAACGCTGCATCGCCTGCCCAGAGCTGCCACCTTCCCCACTCAACGCCCTCCTACCATCACACCCCTACACCCCCTCCCTGCTTGTGGAACGATGCCTTAGCAAGCTCATTTGCATGTCATTATGCAGCTCTGAGCAACAGGAGTTTTGCTGGGGAAGGCAGCCTTGGAGCTGAGCAAGTCCCAAGCCAGGTGGCCCCTCTGGTAGCCAGCCCCTAGCCCGGGGCACCGACCCACCTCCCCAATGCGGACCGGGGTGCCCGTCAGCGTGGGGATGCAGGGCAGGGGGCAGCGCTCCCGGCACTCGGGGTGAGCCACCACCCGGCAGTCTCTGCACTTCAGGGAGATCTTCCCAAACTTGACTCTTTTTCCACAAGGAACACACGATTCTGGCTTGATAACCTGGTGATCCAGAGCACACAGACAGGAGACATTAGTGCAGTGTAGTAACTCAGCAGGAATTAAACTGGGTAACAGTTCTCTGATCCACGCAGGTAACTGGTACAGGTCATATTGACCTGAGGCTAATCATAGAATCATGGAATAGCTTGAATTGGAAAAGAGGCACAGAGATCATCCAGTGCAGCTCCTGGTCCTGCACAGACACCCCAACAATCCCACCCAGTGCATCCCTGGGAGCATTGTCCAAACTCTCCTGGAGCTCTGGCAGCCTTGGAGCCATGTCCATTCCCAGGGGAGCCTGGGCAGTGCATGACCCCGCTCTGGGAGAAGAACCTTTTTCCAAGCTCCAACCTAAACCTCCCTTGACACAGCTGGCAGCCTCTTATCACACACATTTCAAGATAAGAGGAGATGCTTTTCCAAGCTCCTGCTGCCTGTAGACCCACCGTCTTTGAAACAAAGTCATGCAGCCTCACTCCCCCATTGTGCTGCGGGGTGCTGGAGCCATCAGTGTCCTGCTTGGACTCCAGCTGCTTACTGCCTATGCTGGACTCGCTGTTCCAGGGCTGCAAAGGACCTGCAAGACACAAGAGGAAGAGGCTGGAATCACCCTGTGTCCCCAAAAGCATGGGTGTCATAAACCAGAAGCAGGTCCCAGGTCCTGGAAGGAATAAGGAACATTTCAGGATAACCTGTGTAGTTGTGCCAGGACAGGATGGGGGTGTTACACCTACCGCTCTTCCTCCGGCTCCTCCGAGGGTAAGGCAGAGTCTGGATGGTGGAAATGGCTTCAATTGGGCCACCATCGTTGGGGACCATCACAGTGGTCTTTGCTACTATGGATTCATTAGCCTGCAATGACAAATACACCAGTGACAGGAGTGCTGACAGAACACGGGAGTTCCAGCAGCCCTGGAAACAGGCAGGAGCTGTGGCCAGGGGTACACAAACCCAGTTGTGACCACCATACCTGGTCTGCTGTGTTGCTAATGGATCTGGATTTCTTCTGAGGAGCTGCAGGGCCTTCAGCAAACTGCCTGGAAGAGCGCTGAAAAGAGAGCACATTCTTGTCTCAGAGCAGGAATCCTGTTCACTTGGCATTACACTGGCCCAGGATGACTAGAAGGACTGAACACTTCATGCATCTGTGGTGTGTGCAGACAAGTCCTTCAGGGGAACCTCTGCTTCGTGGCCACCCTGGAGGTGCCAGGAAGAATTAAGGAACCTCTTTCAAATAATTTTCCTAGCCAGCTTTATAATTCAGATCAGAAAAAAAGAAACTCGACCTAAGAAAGGAGGGCAAGAAAGCCCCAACAAACCCACAAAGAAATACACACACAAAAACCAGCAACTAAGCAAGTCCCAGACTCTTCCCAGCTTCACTAGGTGATGGTTTCAGGCTCTTTCCCACCTGTATCTTCTGCAGATTAAAGCAGAACGAGCACAACCTCCTTTACAGAATAGAAAAATGTTAATTTCCTACACCATTTTCCCCTAATCTGGGAGCTGTTAATAATCTCCAAGTGTTTTCTTGCAAACCTCAGACTGTAACAGCACAGGATATACACAACTCCACTCATTTTCAGTACACAAATAATTACATCAGACCTAAATTTCAATCTAAACTTGCACAGCAGCAGCAGCACAGCCATTCGAGGTCTGACTGTGTTTAGTGGCTCAGAGGTCACTACAGGTGGCTGTGAGGTGACAGATGGTGGCATTGTGGCAGCCAGGGGGAACAACGGAAACTATGTGACAGGAACAATTGAACAATACCCGCTTCTCTCTCCTCTTCAGCCTGACAGCTTTCACCACCGAGGAATCCCAGTCCTGGGGGAAAGACACAGCACTGGTTAATGGTAAATACCACACAGCCCCTGGCCAGGGCTTTCATCAAATTTTAGCCAACAGCACACCCAGGAAATGCAAATCAGCTCAGCCAGGTTAATATCGCAGTAATCTAAACACAAAGGGTCTCTGGAGATCAACCCCCTCCCCTCGGGCTTTACAGGGGAGGAGAACTTCAGAAATGGAGTTACATTACCAGTGAGTCATCGCTCTTGTCAAAGCTGATGTCTGACAGAATTGAGCCAGATTCATCTATTGTAGACAGCCTAAAAAACAAAAATTAGAAGAAGCTTGTATCAGTTTGGCTTTCAGTCAGTCACGGTTCCAGAACAATCCCACTGACTCAGAAGAGCCGTATTTTAAAGTGGAACAAAAAGGGAAACTGTTGACATGGGTGCAGAATGTGTCACAGGGGCCTGACAGCTGGATTGATGCCTGACACCTCAGATAAAATGCTGTTTCCCTACCTTTTGTTGCCTGCACTTCCCACAGAAGCCTGTGGCCTGTTCAGGAAGGCGAGGACAGATCTCTGCTCCTCGCTGAGCTGGATGCTGCCGGAGGCATCACACATGAGCAGCTCCCGAATCAGCTGGATTTGCCGCTCCTGTGAGCACAGATAACATCAGCAGCTGGATACACTGTGTTTAATTACTCTAACACCCGACGAGTGCTTGAGATACCAGAGATAAGCTCTCAGAACTTGTGTCAATGGACTGCTAAAGGCTGCAGGCAGGTAATGGCAGCTCAGACAGGTAATGGCAGCTCAGCTCCATCAGCAGCCAGCTCCTTTCCCAGATCAAAGCAGAGGGCTGCTCCGAGGAGCCGAGCCAACTCCTTGCATTTTATTTTTCCTTTCCTCCCCATGAGTGCCAGTCCTTATTTGCCACTGATCAATGCAGTTTAATCGCCTTGTCCCCACACTCTCGAGAGCTGATGGGTAACACAGGAATTACTCACCAGCTTCTCACAGTCCATTTCAGCTTTTTGCCTCCGTTTGATCTCCACATCCACCTGATTGCGGGCGTGTTTCAGCTTCACGTCCAGGGCACTGCGCTCAGCTTCTGTCTTCATGAGCAGATCTTTGTACCTGCCGAGCTCCTGCTCTGTTTTCTGCCACTTCCTCCGGTTCTCCTCAAAGTTCTTGGCTAACTGAATAAACTCTGGGGAGAGAACACATGAAGCTTTAGCTGGGCAAGCAGAGGAGCAGCTGACAGCAGGTATCTGTTCACACAATCCCAGGATTGGAAAAGACCCGATCCCCACCTCGTCACCCAACCCAGAGCCACCTCCGGTCATTCCTTGGACACCTCCAGGGATGGGCACTCCAAACCTCCCTGGGCAGACCCCTCCAATCCCTGACTGCTCTTTCCAGGAAGAAATTCTTCTTCCTGATGCCCAACCTGCTCCTAAATGAGATGTAGAGAACCCAGTCTTTGGGCCAACCCAGCCACACAAGAGATGTCCATGAGCTCTTCCATTTCTCAGACCAAGCCCTTCCTGTCAGCACCAGCCAGAAGAGCTGGAACACGAGACAAAGCCAGTTTGCTACAAGCAGAACGTGGCCCTGCATAGAAATTCAGCTGGGGCTTGTTGTTTCTCCACAAAGGAAAAACCCAGATCAGACTGGTTTTAGCATCTTCAGCAGATTTTTCAGGAACAAAACTCACGGCATTCGTTTCCTTCGCTCAGAAGCTCGGCCTGGCGCGTGAGCTGCTCGTACAGACCTCTCAGGTTCACCATGGCAATCTCCATCCTCCTGCCAAAAAAACACAGCTAAACAAGCAGCCCAGCCCTTCCCTCCCACTTCTGAGCAGAAACCAGCCCAAAGGAAAGAGAACCAGCCTCAGAGTTACTGGTTGTAATGCTTTCAGGAGGGTTTGAGAAGCTGCACGAACAAAACTCATGTTTTATGGAGATATATGCATCTACTTTTTCTCATTGGGAATGAAAATCCACAGCCCTCCACAGTTTATGGATAACAGAGCCTTGGAGAGAGGCAGATCTGCCCACCTTATGCTTCCACTATCCCCCAGCACAGCACAGAGGCTCAGAACCCAAGGCAAGATGAGGGATCCCAAGTCCTTCCCTTCTGAAAGGATACAGAACCCAGCCCGTGCCCTGTCTACAAATAACTTGGTACTATCTAGGCCACTAAAAACCTGCAAGTTTTCAGCACTTTGTAAGATAAAAATAGGAGCAACGTTCCGGGGAATTTTAATACAGTTTTAAATTTAGCTGCATTTTAACTTACAGCTCCTCCTGCAAATAGCTGTTAAAATTCAACCAGTCAGCACATTTCTCTCAAACAGCAGCAACAACGGCATAAACAGAGGCAGCGAAGGGGAAAGTCTCCAGCTCAGCAAGACAGAAAAATGACTTCACTAAGGCGAGAGGTGGCTGGGGCAGGCAGGGCAGCCGGGGCTGGGAAATGAGCCGGTGCTGGAAGGCTTGGGAGAGGTGCCAGCACAGAAGGCTTTGAGGTACCTGTTCCACAGGTACAGACTTCACGGGCACACCGATGCCTCGATGCTTTAATAACTGCACTGCGAGGTGTGGAAAAGCTCTGCCCTTATCACACGAGCTCACAGCACGGGGCACGCCCGGCTCGGTGCCTCAATTCCCAGCACCAGCATCTCCCCGTGCCCACCGTGACCCCCGAGGCCGGGAGGCCGCAGGGATCAGCCCGGCCCGTACAGCGGCCCTCCGAGCCGGGCGACCGGGGCTCCGACAACACCGGCGGGGAATGGGCCTGGGCGGGTCCGGGATCCGTTCCCCTCAGCCCTCGGGGTGCCCCTCAGCCCTCGGGGTGCCCCGCACTCCCCTGAGCCCCCGGTTCCCCTCAGCCCGCCCTGCACTCACCCGAGCCCCTCAGGCTCCCCTCAGGCTCCCCTCAGGCTCCCTCACCTGGGCCGCGGCTCCGGCCCCAGCGGCGCGCGCAGCCCCAACGGCCCCGCGCTCCGGTTTGAATCCGCGCCGCCAGCCAATCCCCGCGCGGCCCGGCTCCCCCCACCCCTTCTCCCAGTCTCTCATTGGCTGCGCTCAGCGGGCTCCTGAAGCCAGCCCGGCGCCATGTCTGCTGAGGGCGAGGCCTGCCAGCTCGGCGGGGCCGGGCGTAGAACGCGGCCGCGCGCGCGCTGAAGCCGCCCAGGCGCCATTTTCGCTGCTGGAGGCTGGCGCGAGCGCGCGTTGCTTAGCAACGGGGACGCCGGGAGGGCCCGGGACCCTCAGGCCTGGGCCTGCTCCTTGTCCGCCGCTCCAGAGGGGCTGTTCTGGGCAGGGAAAGCCCTTCTCAGGCCAAACCTGGTTGTTATTTCCAGCTAAGCCATTGGCACAGGGCTCGTGCGGGCCTGAGCCCCCCGCGCTGGTTCTGCAAAAGGTCTGTGCAAGGGGCTGGGTGCAGCCGGGGAGCGTTGAAATTCACCGCCAGGCTGTTTGCGAAGTGTTGTCGCTTGAGAAATACGATGTCTTGCCTGCTTTTTGTCTTTAAACGTTGTTTTGAGTAACAGCCGGCAACTTGTGCCAAAGGCGAAACCCATTTCAAGCCACATACGAGTCTTCCCTGTGCAGGCGTTTAATATGCAAACGGATAAAACCCAAACCCAACAATTACACAAAGGGAATTCACATTATCATAAACTAACAACGTGCTTTAATCTTTTAAATCTGAAACAAAACAGCGGGTAATTGAAGAATGGATATTAGCAATTAGAAAGCGGAACTAAATGCTGAAAACTGCGCAGTGGAAAAGGGAGTTCATAAAGCAGATTGCTCTCATCATCCAGCTGCTTTGTTGGAACTGCTTTATTTAGGGTATATAGTTTGTTTTAACTTAATAATAATTAATTCGTAATAGATTGTAAAAAGCCTCAAGATCTTTGGAAAAGTAAACATTACTGTGGCTTCCTTGAAGAGGAAAGCCAAAATTATCTACATTTATAGGGGAACTGAGGCCTAGAAGAGACACAACTCCTCCTCTGAGCCAATGGCCAAGCAACAGAAATGTTCTGACCTTGATATATTACCTTATAGTACAGGAAATCACCCAAAAGCCCAATTTGGGAAGAAGTTAGAGGTTGAAAGTTAACACCTGGCCAGCTGAGAGCCTCTTGTGCAGGTACATCCCCCATTTGTGGTGAGGCTCAGCTGTTTTGGTGTCAGCCTGGGGCCTCCTGCAGCTCCTGCCTGTAATTAAATCTTCACAGCTAAGATGTCTCTATTGGCAGATCGTATTTATAGGCAGGCGAGTTGTTTTAGTGTCGTTCTGAAGAGTTAAGGAGGCTTTTGCTCATAAGCAAATTCTCTTCTCTTTCAAATTGTCATCCGCAATCTCGTGCCAATAAAAAAGCACATTATTTCAGATGATTGCCCCCGCGGTGCTTGTTGTGAGTTACTGCAGTAGGTGCTGGGCTTGTGCTCCACAAATTACATTTCTTCCATATGCGTCCAGCCATCGTCCCTCCAAACCCTCCTGTGAATCAGGAGGGCAGCAGGGTCTGAGCACCCCAAAAAGCTTCTCAGAGCCCCCCCACCTGTCACCTGGAGCTGGCAAATGGGCCCCTGCTCGGTCCCAGGCTCTAAAATCACTGTGGACTCTCTTTCCTCCTCCTCCTCCTCCTCCTCGGTTGATGAATGATGAGAGCACAGAGGTCAGCAGCACCTTTCATTTGGAGCTTTATTCCACAGGAGAAGAAAGGCAGAAGGGCTTAGGGCCTTTTCAGGAGCTGCTTTATGGCAAAGTAATTATATTCTCTTTTTGTTTGTGTCAGGAAGAGGGGGGAGCAGCCTTGAAATGTCTCATCTGGGAAACCGTTAATAGAATTTATGCTAATTTGATGATTCCGGCGATTACTGGCGGAAGCACTTCACATTCTCAGGCAGCAGAAATTCTCCTCCAGCTCCTCCCTCAGCCTCTCTGGGTTGCTCTTCAGCCTGTTCTCCTCCTCCAGCCACCCCAGACCCTTCTCTGGGCAGCACTGGCTGACCCCAGAGTGTGACCCCGGGATGTGACCCTGGGATGTGACCTCGGGATGTCACCAGGATAGGTGCTGATGCCCATGACATCCCTGGTGACCCCATTCCTCAATCTTTTGGGGAAAATGGAAGGAAACCTGCCCCAGTGCCTCGCAGTGTGAGCAAAGAGCAAAGCCAAACCTCACCCTGCCAGCCTCATCCTCTGGTGAAGCTTTGCAAACACCGATTGCTCTGCCCAGCTCCTGTAATTAACTCTGCAATTGCAAACCCATTTGTGCAGCTTTGTGCTCAGGGGAAACCTTTATTAAGTTCCTTTTAATCCAAAACCAGTTAGACCACGATGGTCGTCATAAACAGTCATTCAAAAAATAAAAAGGTGTGGGGGAAGCAAGGGGAATTAGAAACTTCAAGAGAGCAACCTTTCTCCAGGGGAAAAAAAGGGAGAAAAAAACTATCTTAGGTGCATTTCTCTTGATGCATTCATACAGCAGGGGTGTTAAAAAGGAGTTGTTCAGTAGTGTGAGGAAAAAATCCATCAGGCTGAGCAGGGAGGGCAGCTGGGGTTTAGCCAGAGGGAGATGGACCTTTTAGGGAATTAATTCCTGATTTCTCCCGGCTGGCCAGAGCCAGAGGCCGGCAGATGGCATCAGGCTCATGTGCTGGGTGGGAGCTGCAGGGCCTCAGCCATCCCTCAGCAGGGCAAAATGTGGCCAGAGCATCACCCACAGGGGCTGGGAGGAGGGGAGCAGCCCATGGGGTCTGTGAGGAGGGGGATGACGAGCCCAAGGGGTTTATAACGAGAGGGATAAAGGAGACTGTGGGGTCTGTGAGGAGGGGTCTGTGAGGGGTCTGTAAGGAGGGGGATGATGAGCCCAAGGGGTTTATAACAAGAGGGATAAAGGAGACTGTGGGGTCTGTGAGGAGGGGTCTGTGAGGGGTCTGTAAGGAGGGGGATGATGAGCCCAAGGGGTTTATAACAAGAGGGATAAAGGAGACTGTGGGGTCTGTGAGGAGGGGTCTGTGAGGAGGGGTCTGTGAGGGGTCTGTGAGGAGGGGGATGATGAGCCCATGGGGTTTATAACGAGAGGGATAAAGGAGATTGTGGGGTCTGTGAGGAGGGGTCTGTGAGGAGGGGGATGATCACTCCATGGGGTTTATAACGAGAGGGATAAAGGAGACTGTGGGGTTTGAGAGGAGGGGTCTGTGAGGGGTCTATGAGGAGGGGGATGATCACTCCATGGGGTTTATAACGAGAGGGATAAAGGAGACTGTGGGGTCTGTGAGGAGGGGGCCAAAGGGGTCTTAGTTTTGCCATCAATCCAACAACAAACCAGGTCCAGCTGTGATGTCCCACCTGAGAGAGCCCAGGATGTTTCTTGTATCAGCTTCGGGGTGAAGATGCCTTGGATGGGATGAGCCAAACCCGCCGTCCACCCTCTCTGCTCCTCACAGTGAAACGGTGCATTAATGTCAGCAGAGAAGCCACGGCCTTATCCTGAACTCCTTAAAAAACAAAGGGAGTCTCTATTGCCTTCATCTGGCTTTTAATGAATGACCTCTTGTCGCCGGGAGCTGCGTGCGGTGACAAAGGACCTTTGTGGGCCGATATTTATGATTTCATTTAAGCCAGGGAGTAAGCTAAGGGAGAGGGCTGGAAAATAAGAGCTGAGCTGATGGTTCTGTCTTTAAACTCAAGGGATCTTTATCTAGTTTTTGTATTAATACAGTTGTCATCTCTTAAATATTTGAGCGACTCACAGCCGTGAACGCTCCCACGCCGGAGGGACTCACTGACTCCGGCTCTCCCAAGCCCACACCCTCCTCTGGACCTGGGGAGGAGGGATGGGTTTGCATTTTCTTAGTGCCCCCCCAAACCTTAGCCACACATGAAGCCTGCTGTGAGTGCCCACAACCTGCTCACGGGGGGCCCCGGGCTCCAACACCCCTCCCCACACCAGCGACTTGCCAACACTGATAAATTTTTGCCTTTTCCTTCGGCAGGCCTTGGTGGAGGATTAAACAGCTGGGAGTCGGGAGTGAGAGCGTGTCCCCTCTCCTTTGCCATGCAAACAGAGAAAATTAATCTTCCAGCTTCCTCTGATATTTGGGCTGAATTACAAGCTGGGAGCGGAGATAAAGCGCGGGCGAAGGGAGGCACAGGTACAGCGGAGCCGGGCTGCTGGCACAGGCCTTTGTCCGTGCAGATAACGCTCCCCTCCTGGAGTCATGCATAATTCACCAGCCTGCCTCCCTCGTCCTGGTCATCCCTCCCTCTGCTTGCTCTGCTCTCCTCCCTGAGCAGCTGGAAGCTCCAAGTCCGAGCGAGCCATCGTGTGTTTGTGTGCAGAGCCACATCAAAGCTCAGTGACAGCGTGGGTCTTGTTGGGACGAAGGTAAGGGGACCTTGTCCCCTCTGCCTGGAGGCTGCTGGAGCTGTGGGTGACGCCCCACAGCCTGTGCTGGCATGGGACACCGGTGTCACCCTGCAGTTCCCACCTGCAATCCAGGCAAAGCACAGCAGCTCCTGGCAGGGCCTGGGCTGTGTTTGAAATGCCCATCACATCCCAGCTCTGCTAACCACGCTATCTCCCTAAATCCCTCCACGTTCTACTTGGATAGAGGTTACATCCTCCGGGACACCAACCCCAGCATTAACAGACACCAACTGCATTTTATTTGGTCGATCATCCGGAGGCTCTTGACAGAACTGTGCCACACAGAGCGGGAAAGCCATGGAGGTTTTCCACAGCCACCAAGAGTTCCTCTCCCAGAACAAAGCAAGAACAACCTCGGTCACTCCCAGCCAAACAGCAAACACACACACAAACACACACACACCTGCTTAATGATTTTTGCTTTGTAAACGAAAACGGTGCCATGAGTTTAATAACCACTGCTTGGGAGTAATTGGGGCGATTATTGTATGGCCCAGGGGGAAAATTGCAGCTTGTTATCTCCAGGGAGTAGCATTAGGATCCAGCAGATAATCAGACCGTTATTTGTTGCACTTCAGATGACATTTCTCATGGATTTAGAAACGATAGTGATCAAGCCATGTTGTCAGAGCCACTGCCAAACTGCGGAGTCCAGAGACCTGGAAGCTAAATAGCACCTGAAGCTGCCTGGGACAGCTGCTCTTCCAGCAGGAATAACAGACTTATGTGCCACATTGAGCTCAAAGACATCCAGACCTCAGCAACACTTGTCTCTTCTTTAATTTGAGCTTCTCATAAGAGACAACACTCAGGATGAGGATGCAAAGGGGGGATATCGGCTCTAGCGTGCCACCAACCAGATCTATACTCATACTCAGGTTTCTTTGAGACCTTACCTCCTGTTTCTCCCTCTCCACCCAATCAATGGCCTCTGCCTGTGCCCTCACCTCCAGCAGCTCTGAAATTTGAGGCTTGGGCAGGAGCTGCAGCATCAGGGCTGTTGTCTGCGTGGTCCTGCAGAGACCAGCAGCGCTGGGCACCTTCCCCATGCCATGACCCCATCCCCTGAGCAGCTCCATTGGTGCTGCATCTCTGTAAGATATTTGTGCACCCCCAACTGCAGCTTTCAGCCCCTCTGAAGGGTTTCTGAGCTGGGGGAGGCAGTTCTAGCAAACCCAGATGGGGCAAGACACAGCACAGTGACAGCTCCCAGTGACACAGTCCCAACAGCAGCCCACACCCAGCACCCGTGTGCAAAGGGGGTTTTTTAGCAAGGCTAAACCCTGCCAGAACCCCTGGCACACTCTCTTTTGTAGATTTGCTGCACAGGAGCATCCCCAAATCCTGGTTTGGGCTCTGCTCCCGGGGCTGGGCTCGCAGATGACACGGCAGCACCTCGGCCCCCACATGACGCCAGCGACAAGGATCCTGCCAGGCCTGGAGAGCTGAGCCAAGGCAGCTCGGCTATTGATCCCCGATCAATGACAGCTCAAGGCCTGGAAATGACAGCGCTTCTCCCCAGCCCTCAGCTCCCAGCCCAGGCTGGAGGCTCACGCAGAGGTTTAGCAATAATCCGAGGCAGCAGCGGGGATGGGAAGAGCCTCTTGCAGCAGGTGGGTTGTTCAACAAATTGGACACATAACGAGACAAAAGGCACAGAGGAAGGAGATCTGGTGGGACTGGACCTTTATCTCTGGCACGCTGGCCGCCAAATCTTTGTGCAATATTTATCAAGGGTGAGCGGACAGGAGAATTGGCAGTCGATGCATAAGTGAGGAATTAAAGCCACTGCCATCCTTATCTCCCCGGCAGAGCGGCGAGGGGAGGGGAGGGGTGGGCGGGAGCTGCGAGCCAGCCCAGGGCAATCGACTTTGAAACCATTTGTGGATTTAACGAGTCCAAACTTTATTAGCTCAGCTGATGGGGAGCAGAGCAGAAGCACCAAGAGGGCAAAGCAGCACATCCACATCCTCCGGCTGCCTGAGCTGAGCGCTGCCTCCGGGCAGGCTTTTCCACGGGAAAGTCCCTTGTGTCCCTGATCAGACATTGCACGGCTGGAGGACTGGGCAGAGCCGCCCCAGAGGCTCCAGGTAAGGGGTCTGTGGTCTCTAAACCGAGTTAAAATTCACTTTTAAACCGTGGAGCTGCTGCACTTTCTCTCCTAATTTCTGTCAGCAGTGAGACAAAGGCAGAGGATGCTGTGCCCTCGGGACAGTCACGTTTTGCACAGTCAGAGGCGCAGCTCCTGGGGAGAGCAGGCACTGCTCGGCACTTCCAGCCACCCTGCGAACCTGCCCCAGGAGACACAGCCAGGAAAAACACAGGAGAAGGGTGGATACAGCCCCCATAACCACAGAGCTCCAAGTTAGTCTGTCGAGGGGGGTTGTGCACGAGCCATCCCCAGGGAGGGCAGCTCAGCCCCCGGCCGGGTGCCCTGGCCCTGCCGGCTGTGGATGGTGAGCAAAGGGCTGCTCCATTGCCAGCATCCCCTGGGAATCCCCAGTGATCACATAACGTCTGTAATTAACTCGATTATTGGCTTTTCTTTTGCTGAGACTGCACGTTCAAGATGGGCTCCATCTGCTCCTTGCATGGGCCTGGCTGCTGCGGGAGGGGACAAACCCCTCCTTCCACAGAAATGTGTCATTTCTGCCAACAGGGGACAAGGACAAGGCCATGTGGGGGGGCAGCAGCAGCCCCTGGACGATGGCTGTGGGTCCAGCTGCCCAACTCCCCCAGCCCTTTCACCACACACCAAACTCTGCCAACCAGCTTTGTCCCCCTGGGCACCCACCAGCCCCAGAGCCGGCTCCACCGGGGCCATCAGCTTTGTTTAATCGTTTCAGGGGATTTGCATCTCTCTTTTTAATTTCTCTTCGATGCAAACAAGAGCCCAGGAAGCCAAGTGGGAGATGCTGGACTGCCCTGTATCGGGTGGCTGCTGGGAGGAAGATGCTCTGATCTCTGTGCCTGGAGCATCCAGGGCCACATTCCCCCCCTGCACCACACAATCCCTCCCGCAGAAATGGGACACGAGCACCGAGAAGCATCAACCCCAGAGTAATTCCCAGCTACAGCCCTTTCCAGGCAGGCTCCCCCTTTGGCCCTGCTGTGGTTCTCATAAATCCTCCCCAGGTTATTCCAGCCGCTGTCACGGAGCCGTGGCAGCAAATCTGAGCTTAGCTGGGAGCGGCGCACGTGGCGCCCGCGGGTCCCCCAGCACCCATCTGCGCCGCCTTTGTCTCCGCAGCCTCTGAGCCGCTCTTCCCCTCCTCTCTGCTGCAAAGAAACGCATTAGTTGCAACATTGCTTTAATTTGTTTGCCAGCTTTCGGAGATGGAGAGGCTCCTGCTCCCATCGGTGCCGTTTGAGGATGCCGGCAGCGTTAACCCCTTGGCTCCCACACCCCCGAGCTGCTGGAGCAGCTTTGGCACACCCGAGACAGGCGAGCTGCCTCCTCCAACCCTGCCCTGCAGCCGGCCTGGCACTTCCCAGATGGAGGGATCTGTTTCCCCTTCCAGCTACCCTCAGCGTTTCCGTAATGAGATGAGTTTTGTTGTGACCACAACCAGTGTCAGAGGGAATAAAAGACGAAGTGATCCAGATGGGGTCTGTGGCAGTGACAAGGACACGAGGACAAACAGCCACCAGCAAAGCCAGGGCAGTGCTGGTGGAGAACTGGTATGGGACGAGTGGGGCAGCACAGGGGGACAGGCTGGATCTGCAGCCAGGGAGGGGCTGGGGGTTCCTGTTGTCCTGTGCCACACAGGGCACATCCCGGGATCCCACCTGTGCACGCACACCTGAGTGCCACGACTGCTCCTGGCCTGAGCCTTCAGCAAGGTGCCTTTGGACACAGTTCTGGGAACACCAGCGTGGCCCAACAGGGGCATTTCTGCTCAGGTAGCTCCAAACCAGCTCCTGATATGGATATCAGAGCAGGAAGAGAGCAAGGAGCCAGGAGGGGTGGCCTTGGGCAGCACTGCAGGGCCATCAGATCCCTGCTTGACCCTGTGGAATGAGTTTGTTTGATCTCTGCCCCACACTTCCACGTTGAGGTCCCATCCAGCCTGAGCATCTTCAGCCCCTTCAGTCCAGGGCAGCAGCCCCAGGGCTCTGTGTGTCCCAGGAGATGCTGTCTCTGACACTGGGTGAAACAAGTGGGGACGGCAGGAGCCACCCAAGCTGGAATTTGTGCTCAGGGGAAGTGTTTCAGGACAGTGGTTGAGCAGGAGCCAGTGGTTTTGCATTGCCTCATGCTAATTGCTCGAGCTAATGAAGCCACACACCCATCTTGGTGATTTTCCACAGGGTTTCCATCCGCCTTTGGTTTTTAAGGTGCTGTCCACGATTCCGGAAAGATGCGGCTGATTGATTTGCAAGATTCCATGATGGAAAAATCCAGAAACAACCCCGAAAGGGCTGCAAAAAACACACTCAGCCCCAAAGCAGGTGAGGGGCACCCAGATGGAAGGGTGATGAGCAGCAGGAAGAGGAATGCCCAGCTATCCAGCCCCAGGCGTGCAATGTTGGTGCAACACAGACACAGCGTTATGGCTCTTGCCAAGGCTGCTGGTGAGGAGGTGTTCCTGCCTTCTCCCAGGATACCATCCCCAGGGAGTTTGCTGCCTGGCTCTTGGGGATGGTTCCTGCTGCCAAAACCCCAGGAGAGCCCAAGCCACCTTCCCCATGGCTCCATGCCTCCACCCTGCACTGCGAGGTGCACGGTTGTTAAGCAGTTCAACCTCCTTTTCATCCCAAGCGCGGTTCTGAAGGTTTAAATAGAAAGATATCAAAATAAAAGATAATTGTTGAGAAAGATGAATAGGGGGAGAAAAAAACCCCATCAGCACGGAGGAACTCTTGTCTAATTTCTCACCCACGCAGAGCACAGCGATATTAGTGCCTTCGACTCTGGTTCGTAAAAGCTTTCATGGCTTTATTACCAGCTCCCCGAACAGCTTGTCCTTTTAATAAGCCAAGGCCTCCAGATAGCAGATCTGCCCATGGGAGATCCCATCAGGACGTGGTTAATCCAGGCAGAAATAGCACAAAGCATCATCACACTCACCTGACTAAGGAAGCCCTTGTCTGAGGCAGGAAAAGGTTAAAACCCACCCCAAAAAGCAGGGGGAGAGAGGAGGGAGGGAGAGCTGAAGCTCCTCCGTGGCGGGTTAACCCCTGCTGCCGGGTGTCCTCGCCTTCTCCATCAGCCCTGCTCTCCACAGCCGCTGGCATTGGCGATGGAGGCCTTTAATTATCCAAACTGCTGCCCCTCACAAAATTAAATGCTGCTGAGGATGACTCAGTGTTTAATGGACTGGCTGCTCCTCACGCCGGGAGAGCCAAGCGGGTGCAAGCGAGAGCACGGCACAACACGGCATAAATCACCCGGAGACACCGCTCACGGGGCCCGCTGACCCAGCGGCTTGGAGCAGCCTCTGCTGGGTTTAAAAGTGCTGTTTTCACTCAGGATAACCCCTGGGGGAACTCCTGGGAGCAGCAGCTCCGGGCATCGCAGCTCGACCCTCCAGCCAGGCTGGCTGTGACCCTTGCCCAGCTACCACCACGTGGATGTGCTTGATTCAGAAATCCCACGGATTCACCCAGCTGGCTGTGCTGGGTTCCCGGGATTTAGATGCGGTGGTTTCCTTTGGAAAGGTCTCAGCAATGGTCAGATGTGGTTTAGAAGGCAAACAGGTGCCAGAGGATGTGATACAAAGCTTGTCTCTGCCTTTGCTCGCCCGCCCAGGACGGCACCACGCTCGGGGCCAGCCCAAGCCAGCATGGCAAGAAGCAGCTCTGTTAATAGCCTCGTTAGTCTCACCAAGATGCTGAGGCTTTGGCTTCCAGCAGATAATTAACGATGTGCTCATGAATTAGGAAACCCTGGACCTCTACCAGGATCTCTGTGGAGGCAACGGAGCTGTTGGTGGTTCAGAGCTGGGGCAAAGCGAGGCCTCGAGGAGCAGCACAAAGCCAAGGGAACGGCCAGCAGGGACTGGCAGAGGCCTTCTGTGCCCGTCTTTAATGGCAGGACCAGTTTTTCTCCAGGTATCCAACACCTGGAGCTGGCAAACAGGAAAAACTTCTCCATGAAAAATGTTGTCAAGTGCTGGCACAGGCTGTGCTGGGCAGAGGTGGAGGCACCGTTCCTGGAGGGATTTAAGACACGTAGACGTGGTGCTTGAGGACGGTGTGGTGGCCTTGGCAGTGCTGGGGCAGCAGTCAGAGGATGATCTTGGAAACCTTTTCCATCTAAAGGATTCTGTGCAGATGCCAGAGTCCCTAATGCTGGAGCGACCCCACCAGCGAGAAAGGCACCCTTAAGAAGTCCTAACAAGGCCCCACGGTGCCTCATTTGAATACAATTTACTGTCGCTAATGATGCTGATGGTTATTTCCCCAAGCTAGGAAGTATTTGGCCCCAAAATGGGCTCCTGGAAGCAATTTCAGACGGCAGTCTGTAATGCTGGAGCTGATGGAAGCAATTTGCAACCCATTAGCAGAGATCGGCTGTGAAGATATTTTACACATCACTCAGTCCAGGTTTGAGGGGGGATGGAATTTTCCCCCCCTCTCTTTTGGAATTTTTGTCCTGAATGAACACCTGAGCGCTGCCTCTGCAGCCCCAGCAGCTTTGCCTCGTGCCAGTGGTGACTTCTGAATTAAATCTCTTAAATACACAAATACAGACCCGGACTGCAGGGCCAGGCACCCCCAGAGCCTCATGCTCCTGTGGGATACAGCAGTGCCCAGCACCCCCAGCACCCACAGGACTAATTGACCATTATTAATTAATTTGCCTCCTGGACAGCAACGGATGCAGATAAAGAAGCAATTTGCAAGCCAGAGCTGCCTCCGTGGAAGGAGCAAAAACACGGCACAACCCCAAAAAAACATGGAAAAGCATCACTTATCCATCCTTGCCCTGGGGATGCTCTTCCAAGAAGCAGGATGGGAGCTGGTTTCCGTAACTGGGGTGTGTACGGTGGAGGAGGGACAAGCCCTGCTGGGAAGGTGAGAAAAGAGCCCCAGGCCTTGAGTTATCCCTTGGCCCAAGCTCCCGAGGTGTTCTCAAGACACATCTTGGATCCTGCCTGTCTGCCGGAGCCTGTGCTGGGAGCCTCAGCTCTGCAGCACCTTCCCTTAATTACTTTTTCCATTCTAATTAGATCTGAGGGCAGGCTGAGGGGAGCCCTGGCTGCTGAATCCGTGCTCTGAGCACCCGTTTTTAACAGGAGGACTCCACCACAGCCACTCACACCCCACACCCCTCACTAACCCAGCCCTTGGAGCCTTTGTGTCTTGCAGTTATCACCTGGGGCTGTTACCTCCTCACCCATCCCACAGCCCTCGGCTGGTTCCGCTGTCTCTCCCAGCAGGAATTAACACAACCCTCACGTGGCTTCCCCAAAAAATAACACGGAAACGCTCCCAGTCCCCACGCTCCACTCGATTCCAAGGATGCAGCTGCATTCTCCCTGGACGAGGGCCAGCGGTAAGGAAGTTTCCTCTGGCCGCTCTCCTCCTCCCTGGCTCCTGTAGAAAAGGATTTTGGGGTGTTTGGGGCCCCAACAGCTCCACGAGACCCCCAGGAAACGTTCTCCATCCAGGGGACGCAGCAGAGCCTCTTCCCTGGGGTTTCTTGTGCACTGGAAATCAAGGACTCCCCAGAACGTCCAGGTGCTCACCTGCTCCAGCCGGAGACCTCCTCCCTCCCTTCCCTCCCTCCCTGCCCAGCGCTGCCGGGGATTTACTGTCAATAAAACCACTGCAGAGAGCGACGTCTCATCTGGAAGAAAAGGAGGAGGAGGGGGGGAACAGGCACTTTGTAAATGTCCTTCTCCCTTACCCCGGCAGCACATCCTTCTCCGGGCTCCCATCAGGATGCTAATGGAGGGACAGCGATCAAGCAGGCAGCTGCCGGCCCGGCCAGGAGCGATGCCGGCTGCAGAAGGGAGCGGGAAGGGAAAGGCAGAGCTGGTGCCAACTGGGAATGCTAATGCTGCTCTCCCGGCCTCGCAGCCACGTCCCCAAGCACCGCCAGGGTTGTCCCTGAGCCTGGCAAGGGGGGGCACTGGCTCGGGGGGTGTCCCTGTCCCCCAGCTCTGTAAAACAGCCCTGTCCCGCTGTAAAACGCAGGGGCAGGGGAGAGGATGCTCCGGAAAAGACCAAACCAAGTGTGCCCAAGCGTGGGATTTTGGGGACAGGGCACGCGTGCCTCACCCCGCTGTAGCCCGGAGTGCCCACACTCCTGTTTGTGCGGTTCAGGTGGGGACACCGTGCTGGGAAGGCACCTCTGGGCAGGGACGCAGCTTGTGCCGACCCTGGGGTCTGGCTGTCCCTTTGCAACATCACGCTTGTAAAGGACATCGAAGCATCCTTTTCCATTTGACTGCAGCCACCTTACTGGGAGCAGTGGGCGGGCGCCTGCTGCAGCCTCCGCACCCAGAGCCGCTGCCGCGGGGGCTCAGCTCGGGTGACGAGGGCACCCCGCTCCCCGGGGCAGTCACGGGGTGCAGCTGGAGGCAGCGGGAGATGTGCTGGCACTGGGGGGAGATGGGCAGTGCTGCGCAACCCCCCCGCTCTGCCCCGGGGAGGAGCAGAGGGAGCACCCGGTGCCTCCTGCCCCGGGAGCAGCCCGGGGCCAGCGGCAGAAGGACGGGGCTGGGAGAGGGGCGGCGTGTCCCGAGCAGGGCGAGGGCCCGGCGCCTCCAGCAGGGTCAGTCCCTGTCACCGTGACAAGCGTGACAAGCGTGACAGGCACCAGCCACGGGCAGCAGAGCAGGGCGGCACGGGGGAGCCCGGCATGGGCACTCGAGGACACGTGTGCCCCACGGCCACAGAAGGGCTGGAAGCCACCGGTGTCCCCCAAAAGGACCAAGCCCAGGGTGTCCCAGCACTCGCCCTGGCGCTGGGGCCACCACGGGTGAAGCCTGAAGGGCGGGGGAGGCCGCGGCAAGGGAGAGACGGGTCAGGGCTGTGGGATGGGGCCGGGGGGCTCCGGCGGAGCGGGGAGCGAGGAGCCGGAGCATCCCTGGAAGGCGCTGGGGGATGGGAGCGGCACACGCACACGCACACACACATTACCCACATGCACACGGCAGCAGCACCAACAGCCCCTGCCAGCGCCTGCAATCGCTGGAGCGCCGCTCCTGCGCCTCTCCCTCCTCCTCCTCCTCCTCCTCCTCCTTCTTCTCCTCCTCCTCCTCTCTGCCCACCC